>QZCP01000369.1:0-44024 GCA_003956705.1 Brevipalpus yothersi
AGAACATCGAGCCATATTTCCCTCTCTTCCTTGGCTAAATCCAGCTAAGCCAAGGCCATTTGTGACGTATTATCCTCTTCTTCCTTGGCTCAACCGGGGTCAGTAAAAATTCCCAACATCACGTGCGACAATTGGGCATCAGCAATGTACTCTGCTAATTGAACATTTTATAGGTATTTTTTTGATAATCCGATATCAATATCAGCCTTATTCATCATTATTCATCATCTATGTTCATTCAATAAGTATGATGAACTAATAAACTTATACATATACAGGTATAATATACGCTCATGAGAGAATTTTTTATTTTCTTCTTCTCTCCCCTTATTCCGTTGGATTTATGCATTTTTCAAAAATTCTCAAGCTTCTTATTGAGATCATTAGTGCAAAAAACATCTGATCCACTTCCAATTCGGCCTGCATACACGCAGACTTGACCATCGTGTTATTCAAAGAAGGTTCGTGTTAGGAAGAATACACAGTGTATGAAAATTTTTTGTCATGTGATGGAGGAGAGAGAGGAACATTTTCTCCCATTGTAGCATCGTTGTTAATGAACGGTTATCATCATCGATAATATTCAATATTCATTGCTTATTTTTCAACGTGTTGTCTCCACCATGCTACTCACTTCAACTATGATCAACATATACATATTGCCATCGACTTTATCATTCATTCTCTTCTCTCATCCACGCTTAACTGTGTTGTTTGTGGTCTACACAAGAGATGTGTGTGTAGAGAATCACTCTTTAACAATCTCATGTATTCCTTGGACCTATCATTTTGTTCCACTTGCTGTTCTTTCAGGCTTGAGAATTGGAAAAGAGAGAAAGAGAAAAAGACAGAAATAGACAGAGAGAGTGAGAGAAATGACTAGACAGAGACTAGTAGGAAAAGGAGTTCAATAGAAGAAGTGAAAGTTTTATGCACTTGATCCATGGAACGATGCATCTGAAGATTGCACAGATCGTTCATCTCTCTCTCTCTCTCTTCCTCTCTCCTCTTCGTTCATCATTTAGTCATTCGAATGCAAGAGGTGAACTGCATAGAGTAAATCATAACAAAATGTTCAGTTAGAAGAAGAAAAGAGGGAATAGTGTGAGTAGTAGTACCATAAACATGCTGAGTGTCTATGTTTTTTATTTTCCACTTGTACATCTCCCACTTCTACTTGTGTCTGTTGGAGAATAAACGTCTTGAATGGAAAGAGAGGAAAAAGGCGCGGTTTGCCGATCGAAGTCTATCAAGTAAGCGGGGGAAGTACAAAAACCAGAGAGAAGGATGAATTGGTGCAGTGAAGAGGAAGAGGAAAAGAGAGAGAGAGATATGGGGGATAGAAGTGAGGGAGTTTCAGAACTCGAACTGCACGCTGGAACAGGATTTCGAACTGTTCACAGAGCTGCTCTCTTTCTTTTCCTCTTTGCATCTTAGCGATGTTCAAGTGGAACTTATTTAACTGTTGCTTTTAGGAGCCACACTTTTGGCCAAGTATCTCTCTAGATTTCTCTTTTTATTATCTCTATTTGAGGTGTTTCTTTGAGTTGTCCACTATTTGGTTCAATTGATTAGAATAATTGTCTTTCTCTGGTTCATCATTTCGGAACATCATCATTTTTCCACCTTGGTCCAGTGGATCATCATCCTCCATCCTGTAATTCAGTTGCTAGTGCGCCATTTTTGCTTCCTGATTATCTTCGATTTTAATCATTATCGGAGGAAGCAAAGTTATTGTTGACATGAGATGGAGAAAAAGTTGCTTGCTCATGTCGCATGAGTGAGATATATCATTTATATCTGTAAAGGAAGACAAATTAGTACAAATTCAGGGTCCTCTGGCAAATGTAATTTTTATTTGTGAATTTCACAGACAACTTTGAGAGCCACTGGTAACTCTACCAGTGGCTCACAAAGTGGTCAGTTTGGTATTATAATGAGGAGGATAATTATTGACCCAAGCCTAAGGGTGACTCTCATGAGGTGGAGCGTTGAGGGGATGGAGGCTAACAGGATGTCCAGTTGGACAGAGTAACTGGGTGATCTGGCGGTATAACAAAAAGGCAGTAAGGCATCTGATTAAGAAGGCAATCGGGTAGAGTAACAGGGTTACAAGGTGGGAGCATAAAGGAGTAATGAATACCTCAGCCTCGCAGTAGGCCCAGGGGTATTCGGGGTAATAAGGAAAAACTCCTAGAGCAGCTCCACAGTGGGTCGCGAAAGGAGTGAGTCAAGAACTCACCTATTCGATTGCAAGGCAAGTTGAAGACTGATTTTATCAAGCGATCTCTCCTGCTTTTATACTCTTTGAGCCGGATGCCAAAGGAGCTAGGGAGAATAGCAGAAGCTGGCATAGCCTTTTTTGGTGCTTATGGCCTAATCGGTCGTATACCGGACATTATCTAATCGAAGACAATTAGTTACAATGTAACTAATTATTTATCTTCTCATCTTCCTGTTATTGTTGTAAGCCTTTTCCCAAGCTACTTAATTGATCTCTCATCCTTTCGAATAATCGATGAATCATCGTCTCTCCGTCACTAATTGCTTTTTGAGTGTTTATTTTAAAAGGTCAATCCGGTATCATAACCGATTAGCGTTCCCACGCCAAGTTCTCGCGGAAGTGTGTGATTAAGAGAAAAGAAGAGAGAGGGAGAGAGAGCGCGAGAGAGAAAGACTTGGGCGTTGGCCGCTAGCTGTGGGCATTCAGTGCTTTGTTGTTGTTAAGTTCTTCTTTCTTGTTGTTATTTTGTTGTTAAGTTTTTATTCGTTATGTTTGTTGATTTTTGTTTGCTATATTTGTTAATTTTATTTGTTATATTTGTTAAGTTTGCCTCATCACACATCTTCTTCCCGAGAGTGGAGCAAGTTTACCATCAGAAGAGCATCTCTCTTTTCGACCACAATGATGTAAATGTAAGTGTCTTTATGTTACCTCCCAGGAGCCTCTTCATTTAGGCTCATCGGCGGTAGCCCTTATTCCTAACCCCATCAGATTATGTTCTCGATCAGCCCAGGATTCCCATGAATTTGGCGCCATTTCATGGGTTCAGAATACATCAAACCATGGTACCCTCTTCTCCTTGGCTGACTCAATCCAAGCCATGGCTAATAGTCATGTATTATCTTCTTCCTCCTTGTCTCAACTGAGAGGAGTGGGAATTTCTAAGTTCACGTGTAAAGATTGGACATTATTACATCAATCAGCCCAAAAAAGTTTGGATTGATAGCTCTAAACCTCATGTACTTCTAAACTTAATCAACAATCAATGTAATTTACTCAGTTCGATTCAGCCTACTCATTCGACTAGAACTTGGTCACATGTATTCATCAAAAGGGGTAATGTTCAGTCAATTGATAATCTATGGTTCGCGATGATTATCTGAAGAAAGGCTTCACTTGCCCCCAACAAATTGAATTAGATAGAAATTGAACGTTTTATAAGTATTCTGTCGATACTTTGATATTAACATCAACCAACGATAGGAGTGGTATCGATAACCATTCGGATATCTATCGATCCTGATGCATGAAAAGGCTTTACTGGCATGTTTATTCAATTTATGCGCAGTGAGTCATTTCATCATGCATGGAACTTTGAAATTTTATAAAATTCTGAGGGAGGGAGATGGAGAGCTGCAACTTGGTGGAGATTGGGATTATATCAGTAAAATTCACGTTTTCGAAGTGCTCGCCATCTACAAGAAGGATTATTCCGAGTTGTCTCTGGGGATTGGCCATAGTTTTTTGCAACATAGGCTGATCCAAGGGATGAACGAAGCTTTCTATGGCATCTTTGAGATCTTTCAAGCTGGCAGGCTAAGTAAGATACACATGATCCTTCATCATGGCCCAGAGGGCACAATCACATGCCTCCAAATCAGGGTTGTGGTGGAAAGGCAATCTTTCTTGCTTCGTTGAAAGTCAAGCCGAGTCCAATCATCTGATAGCAAAACCTTGAGCGGAGTGAATTCTTAATCAAAGCCGTCGCTTCCTTTAGTGGGAGCAAGACGAGTTACAAATCCCTGTTGGAAATTCTATTTTCCATGCATACAGATGCATCATAGTGCTGATCTGCACAGCAATCCAAACCACCTTGACGATTCCGTTTCAAAGTTGACAGAATGGATCTCACAGCCAATTAATGGTTGGATGGAATGAAACTTTTTTACCCCTAACCCCCACCAAAAATACCAGCAAACTGGAACTGTGTAGATCACTTCATTGACTTCAAGTGATTGTTCCTTGATATCAAGCTCAACCACTTGGAAGCTACTTGTTCAACAATCTCTGACCAAAACCATCCATTATCTTCCTCGCTGGACTCCTAAAATTTCCATCGAAATGAGGTGTATTCTGTTTCAAGATGAGGGATTCCCTCTGTTTCCCAGCTTCATGTCCCTTCAGTTGATAATTATCAGGTTTGTTGAGTTTATATTCATTGCTGGTGATATCTTCCTCAATTCCCTCCTCAAGATCGGATCCTCCGCTCTTGCCAGACGTATCATGGCTTCTTCAATCTGATCATAGTAGACTTGCTTCGGAACTTTCTGGTGTCACACACAATTTCCACCGCCGATTTTTCATGCTTTCATGATGGTAATTCGTCCATTCTCTCTCTTCTTAATTCCTTTTACCTTAGGATCGAAGGTACAGCATGATGCAGTGTTTCATATTCATGGGTATCATGCAATTGGTAAAAATTTAGCACCATCAATGCTGACAGCGTTTTTCTGCAGGGCATATTGACTCGGATTTGTATTCTGATTCCAAATAGAAGAATTGGTACTGAACTTCAATTCATCAGAGTCGAAAGGTAATTGAGGATAATGATTGTCTCTACTCCAATCTTTTCCCATGAAGGGGAGAATATATCCTCAGGTATAATGGGGAGTATATATTGAGAAGATATCGATGCATTATGGACAGTTCTTGAACATCTATCAATGCAGTAAAAGAATATATATGATGGGGATACTCACATTCTATCCAATCTTCTAGTAAGCTTCTTCTCTGTTTCAGCTTCACAAGCAGTATCCGACTGAGAAAATCGACGGGAAGGTCTTCTATAGAGTGGAATGGGTTGGCTGGACGAAATGCGATTGGGTTGAGGCCAAGTATCGCTGGTGTCTCGATTTCATACGAGAGTATGAGGAGCAAATTGGCCCGCCAAGAGCTGATAGACTACTTCTGTTTCTCTTCAAAAGTCGAGCGAAATCCCTCAAGTAGTTCGAAGAGGATGATGAGCTACGCACTCTTAACCCTCTCCTTTAACACCTCCAGCACAGCCACAATCACCATCTCCACAATCACAACCTGCCTCATCACCTCCTCCCACTTGCTCATTCATTGATAATTTCAATCATTTTGGGGTGATATATTTGGAAGCCCAGATTTAAGATTTTTTCAATTATTTTCCCTTTCTTGAGAGAGGATATTTTTTTGGTATTTTTTTTTTGTTTTTTCTTTCTTGCGCGAGAAGAAGTTGAGAGGTGAAGAGAGATGCGGTACCTTCATCTCCCAACTTCAGGCCCGGCTTTGATCTCCATCCTCTTTATCTCCTTCTTCTGCTTCTTCTTCTTCTTCTCTTTTTTCTTCTCCTCCTATCTTTCACTTCCTCACTGGAGAAGAAGAAGGAAAGGTGAAAAGGAGAGTGGAAATCGAGAAAGGAAGAAGAGTAAGAGATGAGGAGGGAAAAACAGTTAGAAAGAGAGGCAGAAGGAGAGAGAAAACAACCTCTCTAACAGGAGAAGAGAAGCAAGAGAAGAGAGTGGATCCAAAATTGGGGAAAGAGGAAGGTGAGAGAGAGAAGAAAAAATGAGAGCATGGGACTAAGAGATGAAAGAAAGAGAGAAAGAGAGAAAGAGAGAAAGAGAGAAAGAGAGAAAGAGCGAGAGAGAGAATTATATCATTCGATTAAGAACGATTTCGACCGAAGAAGCTCGCTTTCAACATAGGCCCAGGTAGAGCTTGGTACGAGCTGTTCAGAGGCTTATGGAATGAGAATAGATAAAACTCACAGTTATGTGCCGGTTATCAGAACGGAAAGGTAGGCATAAGAAAAAGAGGTTCTGGATCACCTCTCGTAATTCGGGCTCGCAATAAGATCATCCAGATAGGTGTGGACTCATGGACTGATCTCAGAGGGGGTTATAGCGTTTTTCCCCAATCTTACTGAAGCACACGAATGGATCAATAGAATGATTTCGAATTTCAAGGAAGAGAGGGTAAGATCAGGCAATCGATATCAAGGGAAGATTTTGTGTGAATTTTCTCAATCAATTGTTTTTTCCGATTTTGATTACTTATCAAATCTAATTCTTCCATCAAGAAGTGGTTATCCAGATGAATTTCTCCTGCTTTCATCAGTCTACTTCCATGTATGGTCCATGGAGATGGATGTTACAATAATGCTCACCAGCAAACGATTTATTGTATTCCCATTCTATGAGAGATTATTTGTGAACTCATCTGCGTTAAATTGAGGATAAATCTTATCAACATGTTATAGCCGTACTTGCATCCAATATGTTAATGATTTCGATTAGTGTCTCGGCCACCCTCCAAAGTCTCATCAACGAAATGAATACTTTGATTAATCTGCTATTGTTGATTTTTTGAGTTTAATTTCGATGATGAAAATAGCTACCATGAAGTATCCCAGAAAACGGATTTTGTACACATGATTATTAGAAAATTGATTCTGAGGTTGAGAAAAACATTTATTTCTTTCATTTGCCAGTGAGGCTCGACTAATTTACTCATGTCGGAAGCACATCCAACGAAAACAGAAAATGGACTCAGAAAATCGGTTGATGAATTTGCCCTCGACTTTTTGCGGATGATTTCCCATAACAAGGTTGATCACCTACTTGTGTCCCCAATTGGAATTGTTGTGCTGTTCACTATTGTTCTAGAAGGTGCTCATGGACAAACAGCTGATCAAATAATGCAGATCCTACGCCTGAAACCTCGATTCAGGAGCGTTGATGAGATTAGAGTTCAACTAGAGAAGGTATGAAATTTTCGATTATTTTCAACTTCTGTATTCAGGGAAATTTTCATTCTGTCAGTAAACTGAGTTAATAGAGTGAGGTTCTTCTAACTGTGTTATTCTCTAAGGTGATCAGCCAGTTGAATCAGATTGATGAAGACCTAACCTTGAGAATGGCTAATAAAGCAGTATTACGTCAAGATATCGAGTTAAAATCAAAGTTCAGGGCGATAGTAGAGAAAAACTATTCAGCTTCAATTGATTGGGAGGATTTCAATCAAGGAGATGCTCTGTTGGCTAAGATGAATGGATGGGTAGCCAAAGAGACCAATAATTTGATTCCCGGATTGTTTGATGAGCCTTTGGATGAAGAAGATTTCCTGGTCCTGATCAATGTACTCTATCTCAAAGGTTCATGGTTGAAGTTTTTTAAACCTTGCACCCATAGAGAGTGCTTCCATAATTTTGATGGTACAGATAGTAGTGTGGCAATGATGTATCTCAGTAGCGAAAGATTTGACTTTAATTACTTAAAAGAGGAAAAACTCAAAGTAAGTTTCTCACTTGACTTCGCCATCTGCTAATATTGTGAGACCAATGATGAGAGAGATACAAAAAAAACAAGTTTAATGTTTGAGCACCGCTATTAGACTGTATCTATCTTCCGGACTGTGCGCACTTATATACATTTTTTAAGTGTGATTTGAGGACAAAATTCTAAAAATGCAAAACCATAAAGAGGTTCACTTAATTCTGTGATTTATGATGGTGTATCTTTAGGTGACCTCATTCCTTCAGGCCTTCACATACTTCCCAATTAATTGAGTCGAAGTCTCTTTCGACCTTCTTTTATCTCGTCAGTATCAATCCTTGAAGATTGTCATTGTTATTCAGTGGATTACTCATCATCCTTGATGATTCACACTTGACGTTGTCCATCTTCTTGAGTCATCTTCCATTCTTCATTTGGCTCTTGGTCGATGAACATCATTTTTTTTCTTCTTAATTTCCTCTTTTATTTCTTTGACTTTACTCTTCTGAAAATGTTGGCTCGGTCCTCTCGATCATCATCCACTACTGGTGACTCTTCTTCCCATATGGAATTCACTTTCGAAATGGATGTCGAACGTGAATGTGAGAATTTTTCGGACAGTGAAGAATCAGTTGGCGATTACTTCCCACCGGCTCAGCATCAGGATCTTTCCGATTCGGAAACAGAGGTTGAGCCTGAACAATCGTCTCAACCTGAAGAGGAAGTAGAAATGATGGCACCGTGGGGTAACAATCGGGTCTCACCCAAGGCCCGCAAGTATCTGGCATCGAAATTTCCGGGCCAACAATTGATTGGTGACCGGATGAAAAAATATCCAGAACGTGGATACTGGAACGTGTTCTCCAGCGTTCTTAAGGATTGGGACTCGGTTGTTTGTCGAGGGTGTGGGTTCATCGTGAATTTGCCTGAACGCAAGCGTTGGGCAAATATGACTCAACATGGTGCACGACATCATGCTTCGATGATTCCCAATTCCCTCGGCATGAATGCCTCAGATAAGGCTGATTGGGAACGCTGGAGGAACATTGACCGTTCTGCCGAGCTGGAAGATTTCAAAGCTCGTAATATCGGCTGCTTTTCGGAGATCTATTGATTCCTCCGATTATTTAAAATATAACAAAATCATCAAAAATACAAAAAAAAATATAAAATCCTCAAAAAACCCAAAAAAAACTTATAAAATTCCTCAAAAAAACCCAAAAAAACTCATAAAATTTCTCAAAAATCCAAAAAAAACTCATAAAATTTCTCAAAAATCCAAAAAAAAAAAAACTCACGCAACCTGTTGCATATCAACTAGACCTTCATAGATTCGTCAAAATTAACGTATATTCCCTATCTGATTACCATGATTAGATTGAAGTTAAATGGAGTGATTAATTATATGTTTGCGGTTGTCGGTATTATGGGAGGAGGAGTCAATCCTCTTAGATTGAGTTGCGGTGGAGAAGGTGGCCTTGGGAATGGAAGGGGTCTGTAACGGACAAGCCTTCCTCCTCCTACCTTCTTACGAAATATCATTTTCGTAGCTAAGATGAACATAATTGTTCCAACGATTGAGAGTATAACCCCAATACACATGATTACATTTACGCTCGACTCCTCGGTAAATGCAAAGGTGATTACCCTACATACTCGGTCCAGACGACAGAAATTTGGCACGAAATTTGCTGACAATGCTGTTTGATTTCCTGCAATTTTGTCGAGTCCGATTTCCACCATGTACGTGTATGGAATAGATTTTTGTTTCCATGCAGTTATTATTTTTAGCACTTTTTCCTTGACCATTGTTAATCGGTTCTGTATTATTTCCATAAGGACGTCATCCCCTACCGGTTTTATACTGACCGATCGTCTATTTCTTTCCGTTGGTGAGGCCTACATAATTTTAAACGGTCGTCGATCCCCACATAATTTTTCCAATGGGCTGATGAACACTTTCTCTATCCTTGAGTAACAAAGCTGACGCACAAGTGAATCTTTTATGCTTTTACACAAATCATCATAGCTTATTTCCACTATTCTGAGTTCGGGTTTACTTAGTGGCAGTGGCTTAACGAGAGGAATGAAGCATAGTAACAATCCTAGTAGAAAGAATCCTTTCGATACACCTCGAGATGGTTTTTCGGGTGCAATCGTGGCTTTGTCTCGACTAGTTGAAGGTTTGAGCTCTGTCAATTCGGCTTCGTCTCTAACATTGTGATTTCGATTCCTCTTCCAAATGGCTAGATATTTCCATGAGATTCTGGCCAACACGATTATGACGAGAAGGGCAACAATAAAACTGGTGAGGAGAGAAAGAATTGAATTTCCAAACGACAAGCTAGGCAAGAGAGGTTCCTTCAGTTGATTGTTCAATGTCCGATATTCTTTCTTCAATTGCTCAAGTGTTCCATCGAAATCGAAATCGTGTAGTTCAGGCATTAAGTGGAAATTTATTTTGTCCGAGACTGCTGGCAAGAACTTAACTTTGGAATTCACTTTATCCTTGTTCACTTCGTATTTGTATCGTGCGATCTGGAAAGGTTCGTTTGCATCAACAACGAATGGAAATGATGGACATGATAAATTTCGTCCAAAGATTTGGATGAATAACCCTGGGCAATAGATATAATTGTGATTGGCCAAAGGCTTGATTTGAATTAATTCTTTTTCTACTGGTGCTGATCGGAATTCACAATCATGGCGTTGCCAACTATTTATTGTTGAATTCGCTGGACTTGGCGAGCAATCGTGTATTTCTGGCAAGATGAGCAGATCTTCTTTTTCTCCAGGTCTGTAAGCATGGACAGGTGTAACACAATTATTTGAGTGATCATAGACTACGTGAGTTGGGCCAGTGTATTGGAGTTTACAGAATTCACCCGTTGAACGATTGTAACTGACCAATTCGAATGGATCCGCAGTCATTATTTCCGCCCGTTTCACTGCTCTTCGCATTCCAAGAATGAATCGTATTCGTTGGGCATCAGGATCATGATGGCATTCTAAATGATACGCTAAATTAGTAGGGCACTCGTCGCCACATGGTAAGGTAACATTTAGAATATCAAAAAGAATTGGATTTAATTCCTTGTTCTTCCAACTTCTCACTACAAGTCTCATTTGATGAGCTGTCATTTCCAGATTGGCTACGAGTAGAGCTATTGAATGACCCGCCCTTGGGATGATACTTTTGAGCGCTATTAATTGTTGACGATGATTCTTGACTTCGGTTTCCATCACACGTAATTGTTTTTCCAAGTTTTTGGTCATCTTTTCTATCGCTTGTTGATTCTTTTCGAATATTCTCATAGATCGCAGTTCCTCATCAAGAACCTTATGCATATGAGCCAGTTGATCTCGATTTGATGATGACATCGCCAAGCTGACTGCACTGAAGCCTAATGATAATATCGAACTCACAGCAATTGTTATAGCCACCACAGCTAGAACTGCCACTCGCTTTGATCTGGAGATATCTTTTGGAATGGTTTTCTCGCGTACATTATCGCATATTGAATTGACCTTCCCGATGAATGCATCTCTGTAGATTTCTTCACACCATATCGGTAGAGAGTCATGTTCTAGTCCAAGGTTTCGTAACGTTCGTCTGATTCCACTGCAAGGTTCTTGGTACTGGGCTGCAATATCTACTTCGACGGATCCTCTGACTAGTGATCTTGGGGCTGGTCGCCAGATTACTGGGTTAATTCGTTGGAAAGCTGACTGAATACACGTGAGGCCCAACAAGCTAGTGAATAGCACAGACCAAGCTCCCAGGGATAATCTTTGTGGAGCTCTGCGAGTTCGGCTCGATCTTCTCACCACAAATGTTTCGGTGCTGGATGTGAGTTGATCCTCAGGGGCAGATAAAGTTTCTTCATCTTCATCGTTCATCTCTTCATTTCCCGAATGACTTTCCCCTTCATGGTTGTCATAATCGCTGAGGCTATCTTCTCCTGGTATTTCCTCATCAAACCATTCCAAACTTTGTTCATCCATTGGAGGTGTACTTGGAGAATCGATCGAGGCTGGTTGCACATAAATTTCGGTACTGCTTGAGCTATTCCCCCCTTCATCGCTCATTACTGAGTCATCACTCTGATATGGCATAGCTCGCTGTCTATAAGGCTTCATTCTACTTATGTGAACCAATTCCACTTTTTGCTTGGGGTCATTTTCTTTGATCAGCTTATACACGTTGATCCCGAATCTTTCTTGGACTATGAATACACCTTCCCAGAAATGAAGCAATTTTTCCGCTCGTCCTTTCTTCCTTCTAGGCGTATACACTAGCACTTTATCTCCCGGCAAGAAAGATATTGATCGGTGACGTCGATCATAATCTTTCTTATTCGCCGATTGAGCATGTTGAATATTTAGTGCCGCTAACTCTCTTTTGGCACTAATGAAGCTTCCCAATAAATTTGCATACATTTGCACGTCAGGAATGCCCAACGAAAGTTGGTTTAGATTCGATTCAAGGGGCATTCTAGCCTCGAATCCATGCATTAAAAAGAAGGGAGACATTTTCGTTGATGCTTGTACGGATGTGTTGTAAGCGCTCACTATGAATGGAAGATGTGTATCCCAATCGTTTTGCGTTTTGCTTACATACATGGATAACATGGTAGCCAAAGTTTTGTTAAATCTTTCAGTTAGTCCATTTGTTGCTGGGTGATAGGCGGAGGTTCTCAAGTGTTTGCTTCCCATAAGGTCGTATATTGCTTTAGCCAGTTGGCTCTCGAAGCACTTCCCTTGGTCTGTGAGCACCTTCAATGGGACACCATATCGACAGACGATTTGCTCACAAAAAAACTTCGCTACTTACAGTGAGCTGCCGTTTGGTAGAGCTCGGACTTCCACCCAGCGAGTAAGGTAATCGGTAGCCACAATGATGTATGTATTTTGTTTCTCAGATTTGGGAAATCGTCCGAGTAAGTCCATGCCAATCATCTCAAATGGACCACCTACTGCAATGGGATTAAGTAGACCTGGCTCTGGTCTAGTTTCGGATTTTTTTGTTTGGCACGCGTGACATGAGAGTACGTAGATTTTGGTGTCGTTGGCTAATGATGGCCACCAGTATCTACTCTTAACTCGTTCCAGAGTCTTGTTTATCCCTAGATGTCCTGCGATGGGATCATCATGGCACTCGAACAAAACTTCCTGGATCAAACATTGTGGTATACAGGGCACTAGCGTGGGACCCGTTTCTCGATAAGCGAGTTTCGATAGAATTCCATTGGAGTAATCGAATTCAGATGTGTCGACGCTTTGGTGCTCCTCTGGTGCGAGGATTGCTTGGATAAATTTATTCAGGATGGGATCTCGTTTCTGCTGTTTACCAAAAATAGGGCCTGCGTGAATCATGTTAATTGAATACTTTTCGATTGGCTCCTCAAAAGGTTGCTCGGATTGGAGCGGGTATCGAGATAGGCAATCGGCGACTAAATTTGTTTTCCCAGAGCGATAATGCACTTCGAATGAAAATTGTTGTAGTTGGAGAGACCATCGGATGAGACGATCAGGTAATTTATTCTTCGAAGTCAGCCAGCACAACGCCTTATGATCGGTGAAAATTTTGAAGTGAATACCAGTTAGAAAGTGTTTGAGCTTGTCCAAACACCACACTATTGCAAGAGCTTCTTGTTCGGTAGTTGAGTAACGTGTTTCACAGTCCTTGAGTAATCTACTCACGTACCAAACGGCGTGAGGTCCATCTTCTTTTCGGTTGATGAGCACTCCACCAATTCCGTATCCTGAAGCGTCACAGTGTAGCTCGGTAGGCAGTGTGTGATCAAAATGGATCAAAACTGGGTCAGAGGCCAGTAGTGATTTAATTTTGTTAAAGGCCATATCTTGTTCTATGCCCCATCGAAACGGTAAATCTTTTCGGGTCATTCGGGAGAGAGGTTCAGCAATTTGCGAAAAATTGGCAATAAATTTTCGATAATAGCCAGCTAAGCCCATAAAACTTCGAACATCAGTCAGTTCTTTTGGTGTTGGAAATTTTTGAACCGCTTCTATTTTGGCTGGATCTGTCTTAATTCCTTCACTATCAACTATGTGTCCGAGGAATAAGAGGCTCCTGACGGCCCACTTACATTTCATTAGTTTTATGGTGAATCCAGCACTACTGATAGCTTTCAGGACATGTTGCAGTCTCTCAATAAGTTCCTCGAAAGTTGCGCCAAAAATCACCACATCATCCAAGTACACTAAACATTCCTTATATTTCAGGCCCGCAAGCACGATATCCATCGTTCTGGAAAAGCTTGAGCCTCCATTAACGGTCCCAAATGGCATTCTCATGAATTCGAATAATCCCTGTGAACAAATAAAGGCTAGCTTCTCACAGTCTTCGGGTTTTACCGGAATTTGCCAATAACCCGAATTCAAATCGAGCGCACAAAAATAACTGGCACCTTTCAGGGCTGATAATAAATCGTCGATATTGGGTAATGGGTATACGTCCTTTTTTGTGACCGCGTTGACTTTGCGGAGATCCACACACATTCTCTTTGAGCCATCAGGTTTTTGTACGAGAACAACTGGACTGGCCCAAGGTGACTTGGATGGACGAACGACTCCAAGTTGAATCATTTCGTCAATTTGCTTCCTAATCTCTTCCTGGTCGGAAGCTGAGTAGCGGTAGGGAGCTCTACTTATTGGACCGCTATCTCCCGTTTTAATTTCATGCATCCCTACTTTACTGCACCCTAATTTCTGGTTAGTTATTGCGAAACTTTCTTTGAATTCTTTGAGCAGATTTTTCATCTTAACTCTTTCATTCTCATTGATTTCTGGCAGTTCAAGATTATCAATAGCTTCTACTACTCCCTCTTCTACTGAAGATTGATTCTGTACACTATTTTCTTGACCACTTTCGGTTCATCAGGTAATGATTTCAAGTGAGCAACTATAGCTTTCGTAGCACCTAGAACAATGTTTGGCTCAATATTCTCGTCACCACCGAAGTCAAGATATGCGAGCCCCGCATTCTCAGCTTGGTGAAGACCCATTGAATTTTCCCTGATATTATTCGTGGCACAATAACTGTGATCATTTCGATCCTTTTGAGGCTTTGAAATTATTTTCGAGGAAATTTGATGGACAGCTCTCGGACCATGTACTGTAAAATCACTACAGTCTACGGTGATTCCCGCTGCTCTGTTGAAATTGTTTCCCAACAAACAGTCAAATCCGTTCGTTTTCGCTACTAGCAATTTCACCCAAATTGGCTTGTTGATGGCGTCAATCTTCACTTGGGTTCTAACTTGGCCTAGTATTGGTAGTTTCTCGCCACTCACGGCTCTAATTTCCCCTCCGTTATAAGGCATTAGGCTCATTCCTACTGGAACTAGTTCTGGTGAAATGATTGAAACTGATGACCCAGTATCAATTAGACACTGTACTTGTTTTCCATTTATGAAGCCATCAACGATTATCAGAGTCTCAGCCACTGTTTCTTCTTCGGATAATGATCCGACATTATGGGATCGATTCGCTAGAACGTCGGTACTTAGTCTTTGTCTTTGCGTGGTTGCTTGTTGGCGGTAACCAATATTTGGATCAAAATAACGAGACTGAGCAACTTGTTGATTGTTGGTACGATAATTTGAGGTTGATGGGTTTGGGTGGCCATTTCTCATCCTTGGCCCATTCATATCGAATCTCCTATTCGTTAGGTTTGAAGGAAGGCGATTGTTTTCACCGATAGTCACATTGCAGTCTCTAGCGAAGTGACCAAAGCGATGGCAGCGATAACATTCGATCTGTTGATTTGGTCTATTATCTCTCGTAGTATTCATGATTCTTCGATTGTTTCGATTATTATCACTACTACTTAGCGTTTGTTGTAGCTCGTTGATCTTATTCAACAGCTCTGATATTGATGGTTCACCTTTCTTACTGCTCTGGATTCCCCTCTCAATTCTCTTTGCATGCTCAAGGAAGGTAGGAATTGTTTTTGGCTCGAAGTTGTAGAGAGATGATTTGATCTCTGGTTTGAGACCTTCAAACAAATGCTGAATGATTTCTGTTTCACTCATGTTGGGATTGACTCGCGAACATAGGTATCTTTTCTCATAGACATATGTACTCACAGGCTCGTCAAATTTTTGTACATATCTTCGTAATTGTTCTCTCAGGTGATTCTCATAATTAGAGGGAAGGAAGGCTGCTTCCAATTCTTCTTTGAATTTCTTCCATGTATAATCATTCGAACCAATTTTCTTCTGTACTTCTAATACAAACCACCTATGGGCAGTATCGACTAAGAATAGAGAAACTTTCTGAAGTCTATCTCTATCGCTCCATCCGCAAGAGTTGGCTAGAAGTTCAAATTGTTCTAGGAAGTTAATAACTTTCTGTGGAGTTGAACCATCAAAGGGTTCCAACTTAGGAGCTCGTGGTGAAAAGGTATTGCTCAATACAAGATCTCTCATCATTTCTCTTATCTCGCTTCTTGATACAATATTTAAATCGTCGCCAGAGAGCTCTGATGTCTCCATTCCGTTTCTTTTTTTAATCAGATATTAGATCTCTTATCTGGTATCTCTTATCTTAAACCACGCCTAATCTTTGTTCTAAATTTTCTTGATATTGCACGTAATTATTTGGGTTCGATTTTTACTTATCAATAATCATCAACATCGATTGCTTTTGACTCTTTTATCCTTAACTATAGTGCCGCTCTTTACTCACTGAACTATATTCGGTTGGATTATGGATACGTCGCTTTTAACTGACTATCCCTCAATATTATCGCCATTCCCATTGTCACCCTTTGTTTTTGTCTTTTAATTAGCACAGTTTTTTTTATTGGCACAGTCTCTCGATTGGCACAGTCTATTGATTGGCACAGTCTATTGATTGGCACAGTCTCTTGATTGGCACAGTCTCTTGATAGGCACAGTCTCTTGATTGGCACAGTCTCTTGATTAACACAGTCTTGAAAATGTCACTGTCTTTACTTTGGTCAACACAAATGTCTTTCACCTTCCACACCCGTCACAAGTCTTTTTATTACCACCGTCTTTTCTTTCTTTCACTACCACCATCTCTTTTCACCACCACAATCTTTATTCAATACCACAGTCACTTTCCACCACTACAGTTTTTCTTTCACAATCTTAATTAAAAGAAATTTGCATTATATGAATCAAATTTCATTTGATTCTACTGAAATCTCAAACACCGATCTCTTACTGAACAAAGAAAAACCAACCACCAACTTCTTTCACTGGTTTTCTAGCCGCGCACTCTCCACTCTATCATAGGCCTCCCGAGTTCACTAATATCAGAAAGATCTCGGTGGAACCTCCATATGTGAGACCAATGATGAGAGAGATACAAAAAAAACAAGTTTAATGTTTGAGCACCGCTATTAGACTGTATCTATCTTCCGGACTGTGCGCACTTATATACATTTTTTAAGTGTGATTTGAGGACAAAATTCTAAAAATGCAAAACCATAAAGAGGTTCACTTAATTCTGTGATTTATGATGGTGTATCTTTAGGTGACCTCATTCCTTCAGGCCTTCACAATATAATCAACTTTTTCCGCATAGATAATACGATTTCCTTACAGGAAGGGTGCTAGTATGTACATATTTATGCCGTTGGAGGTGAATGGAATTCAAGCATTTCTCGACAATCTTGTGGCTGATAGAATAGAAAAATACATCCAGTCTCTGAGAGAGACTGAGCTTTCTCTAGTCCAGATACCATATTTTCAATTCAACGACTCTCATAAACTATCTGAGATACTGCCAAAAATGGGACTGATCCAGGTATTCTCTTCTGAAACTGCTGAACTCCACGGAATTGCTGACCTCGATAGATTTCCTGATAAAACTGCTTATGTGTGAGTTCGATACATCTTTGAATAATTCCAAATGGAGTCTTAGAATAATTATCTTTCTATGATGCTTACTGGTCATTGAGACAAAATACGCAGCATATCAAAGATCGTATACCACAACTCATGTCCACAAGAATTAAAAACAAGCAATTATAATACAGCTCTTAATTTCACCTCGAAACGGATCATATGCAATCCAAAAAACTGCAATCATTGTTGATCATAAAGGGACTGAGGCTACAGCAGCAACAGCAGCCATAATCTCTCTTGTTAGTGGGGTGCATAAAGAGACAAGAGACAACTTCGTTGCTGATCGTCCATTCTTATTCTTCATTCAAAATGAAGAATTCCCTGTTAATTTATTCACTGGTTTGATCAAAAAGTTACCAAATTCAGCTCCTCATAACTGTAAACGATCACATAAGAAATCTTTTACTAAATTCAAATCTTATTTTCGGTCTCTATTTCGCAAGCATTGAGAAAATCAGATCTCAAAATAAAGGACGTCTAATTGATCCTCTCTTAGATGTTTACTTTCCAAAACTAGACCCAAATACATCAGCAAATTTGAAAGAACTGGATCATGATCAGCAAGTGATTGAAGGAAACGGGCTGTTTACTTCTCATTCTTCTCTCGACCTTATTCCCAGCAACGGGACCGAAACTTCCATTCCCTGCCTCTGCTGAATTTGAACGAATAACTGATCTTCTTGTTCATATGTAAGTCTTCTCAATCAAACTCTAATTCATGGGAAAGGTATGATGACAGAAAGGCCATGGGGTTTCGTACAATAGATCCTGACTTGGAGGCTTATTTTGAGCTTAAATCACTAATTGAACGCTTTTTACAATCACTTACAAATCAAGATGGACAATTATAACACATTCTTCCATTGCATAACAGATCAAAATCCAAATTCAAAAAAGTGTTATTACCGTTGATGGTGGAAGAAGTGAATCTTCTGCCTCCACAGACACAATTATGCTGATGTGTGGCTCAGAATCACCAGCAATGACTTCGACCATTCAAATTCTTCATTTGAGATGAGGAAAGCTCTGTTAATCTATTCGTTGGAGCAGTCAAGAAAATCCCAAATGCTAGACCTACCTGAAATAAACAATTATAAAGCAACCCGCTTCCAGGTGACTTTTTTAAACAGAACTCTCAACAATGAATAGATCTGACGATGGTTCACATAAGTCAACATGGAGAAGCTCCTATTAGTCTATCTGATGATTTAGCAAAAAGTTTACCTGAGCTGCAAGCAATATTTATATCCAACTAATCCACTGACCCACAAAGAATATTACTAAAATCAAGAATGAAAATGCGGAATCAAGGAATGTTGATGGTATTTTCCACATGAACAATCCTTTGCATTTATTATCATATATGGTGAGTCATACTAGATAATTTTTTGATGTTGGTATAACCAACAAACTTGTAATTAGATTTTAAAATTTTGCTTTGTTGCAATAAACTCTAAGGTACATTCATATTCAGCTTAATGTCTGCTGATTCAATCTTCTTATCAGGACATATTTGATAGTAGGCTTCCCGTAGGCAATTGCTACGGTGATACCTTGGTATAGTAACTAATGCATACATCCGAGGGGAGAATCAATCAACAGAAGTGAAGTCTC
The DNA here is from genome assembly GCA_003956705.1 of Brevipalpus yothersi. Classification (NCBI taxonomy): domain Eukaryota; kingdom Metazoa; phylum Arthropoda; class Arachnida; order Trombidiformes; family Tenuipalpidae; genus Brevipalpus; species Brevipalpus yothersi. The sequence goes on from QZCP01000369.1 coordinate 19,044, forward strand.
ACATTTGATCCTTATGACTCTAAGGAAATCGAATAGATGCGAAGCTTCTAACTGTGATTCAAACAACTAATTTTATACTTGTTGCTAAACGAATAACTGGTATGAGTGTATGTCTTCGTACTACCTATCTTCTTACGACCCATCCATATCGTTATTAGGCACGAATAATGTTAGAATTGGAGCATACTTTGACATTAATGATGAAGCTACTTGTGTTCTAGGTGACATTTTCTGTCAGAAAATGAGAGAGGAAACGAGAGGATATGGAGCTAGATTCATCATTCTACCAATTTGTGGTGGAAGAGCCTGGTTTTTCTTCCTACGTTCACCAGAATGTCCTCTCAGATTTTGGTACGACGGATGTCTCATCAACACAATCCAGTGATACATGGATGTTTATGAAACGCTGTTCATCTGATTATTGTGCTTTGCTCTCAACACCCTTCGAGTCGATAGAACCTGGTTCGAAGTTACGACATCGTGGTAATCCAAATGATGTCTTTTTGTGCTTCGCTAATGACTTGATTCTGACTCCAAGGTCTCAAGTCACTGATTACCTCACATGGTATTCGATTGAGTTCAAGGGAGATACTTGGTTGGCGTGTGGTCATCGAATTTAAGAGTCTGATTCAATGGAGCTTGAATGTCCAGTCATCATGAATTTATCTCTTTCACAGATGACATGATCAAGATCATGTTCAGATTTTGATTTAGATAGATCTCAAATGACTCATGATAATTGCTCGTCTTTCGTTCTGGTAAGAATCAGGTAAAGATCTTGACTCTATTGTTGATGATGCAACTAATATTAAGTATCCCATGTGAGAAAACTGAGCTACTGTCAGAAACACTAATACAGTTAATCCAGAATATTTTAGCTTCGTTTTATTTTGAGAATTAAATCTTATTCACCATGTTCTGATAATGTCACAAAAGCATTCTCCGAAATTAAAACCAAAGCCACGAAGATGTATTCCTTCCTCAGAGAGGAGATCTGGACTCAAAACATCAGTTGATGAATTCACTGTAGACTTTTTGCGTCAAGTTTCCAAGGAAGATAAGAAATACATTTTCTTTTCTCCAATTGGAATAATTGTGCTGTATACGATTCTTCTTGAAGGTGCTCGTGGAAAAACTGCTAAACAGATAATGCAAGTTCTCCACCTGCAGCCAACATTCAATAAGATTGATGAAATCAGAATCGAGCTGAAGAAAGTAAGGAAAATTTTTAGTTAGGTGAGTAGAGGAATACTATTGATTATACCATTTTTCCAAAGCTGATCAAGCGTCTGAACCAAAAGGATGAAGATCTGACCATAAAAATGGCTAATAAGGTGGTGTTGAATGGAGGTATCGAATTCAAATCATCATACAATGAAATATTAAAGAAAAATTATTCAGCTTCGTTTGATCACGAGGTGTTCAACCAAGCACTGACAAACAAGCTCAATAATTGGGTTGCCCAAGAGACAAACAATTTCATCGACAAACTGTTTGACGGACCTCTTGATGGTTTTTTCGTGATGATCAATGTGCTTTATTTCAAAGGTTTTTGGTTGACAAATTTTGAGCCTAGCACTAAGAAAGAGTATTTCCAAAATTTTGATGGAACAAAAAGTGTTGTGAAAATGATGTACCTTGAAGATAGGAGTTTCGACTTTGTCCATCTGAGATATGAGAAGCTCAAAGTGATTATACTAGTATTATGTATCCTCACATCGTGATTAACTTTTGAAATCATCTTTTCTCCTACAGATCGTCCGAATACCCTACAGGAAAGGTGCTAGCATGTATATATTCTTGCCTCTTGTAAGAGATAGAATCCAAACGTTCATCGATCGTCTCAAAGGAGATGAAATTGAAAAGTATATTCAATCTCTGAGCAATACTGAGCTTTCTCGCATAAAAATGCCCATGTTCAAGCTCCAAGACCAGCATAACCTAACTGCAATACTGCCAGCAATGGAACTTACACTCCCTTTCTCCAGTCTTGCTGAGTTTGGAGGAATAACTGATTTCCGTATTTTCATGTAAGTTCGATGGATATAGTGATAATATGAGAAGGTTCTGAAATATTGATCCAAAAACTTTGGGTGCTCATACAAAAAATTGAGGAGTACTCAAAATGCTTAAAATAAAACTTTACCATGTAATGCTTCATCTAATCACTCCTATGCAGATCAAATTCCGTTCAAAAAACAAAGATTATTGTCGATGAGAAGGGAACAGAATTTGCAGCTGTAACATACGCAAGTTGTTCTGTATATGGTTTCTTTAAGCCTCCACCGAAAGAGGATTTTATTGCTGATCGTCCATTTATTTTGTTCATTCGAGACGAGGAAACGTCAGTCAATCTCTTTGTTGGCGTGATCAAAAAATTTCCAAATTTAGATTCGAATGACTCCAAATAATCAGATAAGAAATCTATCTAGCTGCATTTTCCGTAAACCATTTCGTGAAGAATTCCAATTCATCAAGCTATATTTCATAACAAGTTACATATTCAGTCCTCAGACACAACTAACCATTGAAGGTCTAATAAGCTATCAGCAAGCGAGATTGAGTACATGGTTGGGTTTCTGATGAGCGGACCACTGCAATGAGTGAAGAAAAATTATCTGTGAAAGACCAGAAAGTAGGGTATGGCTATTGATGGATCTGTGGAAATTTTCAAAAAATGTGGAGAATAATCAAAAGAAAGTAAGAATTGAAAGTTTAGAGAAATAATTTTTTTTTCTCAAATATTTAATGAATATTTATGGAGAAATGATCCTAAAATTGAACATTTTTTCAAGCAAATTAATTAATTTTCAACCTGTGTTATACTGCTGTCAAATGTTAAACTGGATCAATTCGATTGAATTGAATAGATGAGAGACCTTTTTTCCAACAAATGCACATTTCCCTCTTCTGTTTTTAAATACATGTATCTGTTTCAATTCATTCATCACCATCATCTACCTTGATGAGAAGTGACTTATGAAGTGACTAATTGTTCCATCAAAACTATTGCTTTTTATTCAATTGAGATAACCGAGTGAGATATCCCATAAATTGGGATTGAATGCCTGATCTTAGTCTCTCAACCACAGAAGCAGATCACTTTCAATCGCTATTATTCCAGAGCACTCCAATATTCTTATGCCCCAAGCACAATCAATTTCAGTCCATAATGGAGCAAAATCCAACAATGAGGTCATATCAACATTTATGGGGAAAATATTGAATTAATAGAAGGCATTGTGTAATAGCCCATGACCTTCTCAATGTCATGATCAGGTTGGTATTTCTAGCACTTCTCTCCATCAATCCATGGAATAGTGTTCTCCGTAAGACATAAGAAATTTATTGGAAGAAGTTGAAATTTTTCTTGCGTGTCACAGCTTCATTGTCGTTTATTAGATATACACATATTCAATGTTATTCCAGTCTGAGTTCTACGATGTAGAAGTTAAATGCAATAGATAGCTCATTTTTCCCCTGTGGAATATTCATAAGCACAGCTCTTTGTCTCGATACTTTCTATCAGGGGCGTTTCAACTGTCTCATTTTCAAACTCCAGGAGCTAATGATTATTGATCAATTTACTTCGTCGCATGTAGAATAAAGAAGGAAATGAGTCAAAATATTGGAAGTTATTTGCATAATTTCTTCTTATGAGACTTCATGTGATAAATTACGAATTATTATGGTACAAAATTTTGCTCTAGATGCTATTAATATAATCTACTTACTCACCTAGAAATGTATCATCAATAGGAATTTTAACAGTCAAACACCATTTTCAATGCAGTACAGTGTATGTGCTACGACTAAGGTATGAAAGCAGCCATAGTTTCTCAAGTTGATCATTTTGAGTCCCAACTCATTCAAGAGAAGTTAAATTTCAGTTAGTTAGTGATCATTTTGATTCTTAAATTATCACCATTCTATTAGATTGTTAAATTTTTCAATCTATCCATCTTTCTAAGATTGATCATTTTGATTCTTTACTTATTCCCTTGAAGTTCTATTCTCTTTTTTATTGTATTGTTGAACATTATATCATCTTATGATGAAGTTGACCACCATAGTGTTCATCTTCTTCATGGTCAGACTTGGTCATCAAGTGACTGATGTTGTTGATGAAAATATTGATCCAATCCCAAATGTGCTCATCCAGAAGGGGTCGACTATCAAAATAAAGGAAGTTCCCTACATGGTTCTCGTACGAGCTGTCTTCAGGCCGGACAAAAAGATTGTAGAAACATATTGTGGTGGATCGATATTATCACATCGATTAATTTTAACGGCTGGCCATTGCATCGAAAACGATCTTGGAAAGGCAGTGGAGATTTTTGTTCAAGTCGGTGTGAATAAAACATGGCAAGCGAACACTATTAATGTAAAAAAATATTATGCTGTCCAGTATCTGACCCATCCACACTTTAGGAAGGTCCCTTATCACGACTTCAACACAAACGATGTAGCAATAATTGTTCTTGACCGAAAAAATAATTTGATGAGAGAAATGAATCAAGCACTAGATAAGGGATACAAAGCCAAAGCCATCACTATAACTCCACCAAACCGCAATTACATTGGCAATCTGGCTAGATTGACTGGATATGGCTGGTTAACTGTCACCACACGTCCTATAGATCTAAGATTCGTGAATCTTCCGGTGGTAACCAGAAAAGAATGCAAAAAAATTCTAGAAAGAGAGATCGACAATTCTATGCTGTGCGCTGGATATCGTTATGGACTGGAAGGTATGTTGATGGGAGATTCAGGCTCACCTCTCGTAATCCGAGATGGAGGTGAAGTTATCCAGATAGGAGTTGCCTCATGGAGGCTCACGAACATAAGTTACACCGTTACTGCAGATTTGGCCAACGAATTCACTAATGCCTGGATCAAAAAGACCATTCGCAAATATTAAGTTGAAAAATAGGTAAGATTGAGCATCTAAACGATCGATGTGAGAGGCGACTTTTGTTTCTCTCTACTGAATTCAATCTAATGAAAACTGCTTCACCTAGGCTAATCGTATAAATTCATTTCGTCAAACTTCATCATCAAGGGGTGCTAATTCTGGTGGACTTTTGTTGGGATAGTTTTTTCATCGATCGTGTTGTTTTATTAGCAATGGATCCACTGGTGATTTTTCGCTGATCACTGTTCTTTAATCACATTTGCTAATATTCAGGTTGCATTCTGTTATCATCGGTCTCCTCGCTACTTTCCCTTTGACCCACATTTTCTAGGCTCAATCCATTAAAGTGAGATTTGAATTGATTGGTAAATCAGTTTCTTCCAAGAATTCCTTGTTTTGAATGTTCGTCTCATTTCAAAATTTGTTCTCTATTACGCTCCAATATTTGGATACACGTTCCCCATGAAATAAAAAGTGAATTATACTTAATTGTCGTGATGTATTGTCATTACTCATTTTGATTGAATATTGAGAGCCAAGCTTGTATGAAGCTTCTAATTTGGAAAAGGTTCATGGTTATGCCTAAATGAGCGGAACTTAGCAGAAAAATTTGGAAAATTATAAAAAAATTAGCCAAAAGTTGCTACATTATTGATGTATTGATGACTTCGTGAATATTGCCAAATACACCATTAATTACTGTGATCATAAATATCATCGCAAATATCATGAAAGTTAGTAATTGAATTAACAATTATGATTACAAGAGGTGAACGTAGAATTTTAACCATAGATTGTCCAAGTAGAGGCTTCATCTGATTGTTGATCAGCTTCTCACGTCTCTAAGGTGATTGTTTCAGAGAAAAAACCGATTTGAGACATTCAGAGCAATGAATTGTGCTGGAAATTGACATAATTGTGTCACTGAGAAAATTTCAATTATCATCTTCAAATTTTGATTGATATGAGTAATGTATTTTTAGGTATTCTTCATCATAGGAACAAAAGGTGCAAAATTTCTAGGGATCAATCATAAACAAGAGGAGTTCATGTGAATCGCCTTTGTCCCCATTAACATCATCTATAACGTTTCTGGTTGAAGAATCATCTATGAGGACATCAACGAATTTTAAGTATGATCCCCGCTTTGTTCGTTCTGATAGGGAAAGACGTGAATCTGCATATGATTATGTATTGTTAGTCGTTTAGATTCAATTGTCCAAGAAGAGAGTACTCTAGATAAAGTATCCCATGTATAAGTAATAAGCTATTGTCACTGATACTGGTACGGATAATCTAGAACCAATCAACCCCATTAGATTGTGAGGATTAGATCTTATTAATCGTATTTTCATAATGTCACAAGAGCAGTTCCGGAGAATCATATGTGACACACGAAAACCTCCCTCGAAAAAAAACAGAACTGGACTCGAAACATCAGTTGATAGATTCACTGTGGACTTTTTGCGTCAAGTTTTCAAGGGAAAAAAGGAATACATTTTCTTTTCTCCGATTGGAATAATTATGCTGTATACGATTCTTCTTGAAGGTGCTCGTGGAAAAACTGCTAAACAGATAATGCAAGTCTTCCATCTGGAGCCAACATTCAATAAGATTGATGAAGTCAGAATGGTGTTGAAAAAAGTGAGAAAAATTCTGTTAGATTAGTGAAACGTCTCTGTATTGTTTATGCTGTCTTTTCAAAGTTGATCAAGCGCCTAAACCGGAAGGATGAAGATCTGACCATAAGAATGGCTAATAAGATGGTGTTGGATCGACGTATCAAATTCAAATCATCTTACAATGAAATATTAAAGAAAAATTATTCAGCTTCGATTGATCACGAGGTGTTCAGCCCAGCTTTGACAGACAAGGTCAATCGCTGGATTGCCCAAGAGACAAATAATTTGATCCCCAAAATGTTTGATGAAACTCTTGATCCTCCTTTTTTGCTGATCAATGTGCTTTATTATAAAGGTTCTTGGTTGATATGTTTTGAGCCTAGCCCCAAAAAAGATTACTTTCATAATTATGATGGAACAAAGAGTGTTGTTAAAATGATGTACCTTGAGGATAAGAGTTTCGACTTTGTCCACCTGGAGGATGAGAAGCTCAAAGTAAGTGTCTTTCTTCTTATCCTGATCAGCTCATTTGAATATCTTCATCTCTATTGCCAAGATAATTCGATTACTCTACAGCAAAAATGTCAGCATGTACATATTCTTGCCATTGGAAGAAGGTGCAATTCAAACCTTCATCGATCATCTTGAGGGAGACGAAATTGATGGGTATATCCAATCTATGACAAGTACCAAGCTTTCTCTGGTGAAGATGCCGATGTTTGAATTTGAAGACAATCATAAGCTACATGAAATTCTACCAAAGATGGGGCTTACGCTTCCTTTCAGCTCCTCTGCTAATTTCACAGGAATGACTGATGATCTGCTTGAAATGTGAGTTCGATGAATTAAGTGATAACTTTCTAGAAAATGAAGTGTTGACTCAAAAACTTTGGCGCTAAGTTTTCCCTGATTCAAAAAATATCGAAAAATATCAGCTTCACATTGTGTTGTTCTTTTTTCATCCAATATAGATCAGAGTCAGCTCAAAAAACAAAGATTATCGTTGATGAGAAGGGAACAGAATTTGCAGCTGTAACATATGCGAAAACTATCATAATGGGATTTAAGGATCCTCCACCGAAACCAAGTTTCATTGCTGATCGTCCATTCATATTGTTCATTCGAGATGAAAAAACTTCTGTCAATCTGTTTGTTGGCGCGATCAAAAAATTTCCAAATTCAGATTCGAACGATTCCAATTAATCAGGTGGGAAATCTTTTTGATTTCGGTTCCTGATCATTATCCCGCAAAAATTTCAAGTTTGAATTCATCTGGCTTCCAGACTCCTTCTCGATCGATCTTCAACAAGGCACAGAATCATATATCGCATATCATATAACATATATTATATATATTCATTATTATAAAAAATTCAGATATGAAGGCAGAGCCTTAAGACAATGTCAGACCCAATCTTTGTTCAAACAAATTTTTTTTAAAAAGTTTGCCAGGGAGAGAGTAAGTGAGAGAGAGAGAGAGAGAGAGAGAGAGAGAGAGAGAGAGAACTCAGTTTTCAATTTACAATTAGTTTTCCAAATCAATGAATCAAAAAAAGCTCTACAAAGTTTCAATTCTTACTCTAGATCTAATATTGAACGACCAGGCGATCGTAGCGAGAAAGCTGAGCACATTGACTGGTGCTTACGATTTTTATCTCCAATCTGTTGTTTCATCAAAAAAGGAAGCTCAAGGCAGTTCGATCAATCGTCCCTCATTGAACATATGATACTCTTCTGACTACTGTATTCACTTACAATTATGACGTAGGAGCTATCGAATTTCAGATTATAAGAATTGGTTGAGAATATCTTATTTAAGTAAATGCTTTTCACTTTCATTTTCGATCAATATCTACTTCCAAGCAAGGATTTTATTTTTATCAGCCTCAGTCTTTGACTATCAAACGTGATTAGGAATGAGGTATTCCTTAACATCGTTAATGGTCATTTGTTTGGTCATGATGATCTTTCCCTCACGATGTGAGTTATTCAATGCTAACAGGTATTCTCTACTAAAATTGTTACACATAAAATGTGTTTGAATTTGAGCATCTCTCAGACCTTTCATTCTCACTAACAAGTGCTCGCAAGTTACTTGTCGGTTATCCAAAGTTTTTGATTGTATTGAAAATTCTCCATAGCTGATTCGAGAAGAAAAGTTCGAGTGAAGTGTGTTTATCCTCCAAGGTGCTGGTGTATATGGGCTGATACTGGTGAAAAAATAGCTGGATCAGAAATGATTCCAGACCCGAAGCATAAAATCGATTGTTCCAAATATGGAGATGTCGTTTGGAATGAAACCACTATCAATGTTCTTTAAGTTACAGAGAATAATATAGAAAAAGAGTTGATTCCATAATCATATAATTTGGATCTTTACCCATTTGAATATTTTTTTACGCCTAGACTCGCAATTAAATCGAAGAATCCAGTTTCAAATACATTTCATCTTCTTGTTTGCTGGATCTTGGGAGTTTTAAATCCTAATATTCTCAGAATGCTAGGAAATTGATGCCGGACATGACCAGAAGCGAGAATAGAATTCAAAATAGGATAGAATTTATTCACTAATTTTGTTCGTTCTGAGAGCAAAATTGTACAAATTTTTTATTCAATTTCATCAAAATGCAAGAAGAATTGATTTTGAAGATAATGGAACGCGCCAATACAATTTTTCCACAAACTATGGCTTCGAGAGCTGAATCGGGAGGATTTTCGATTCTTCACGAGATGAAGAAACGCATCTTGACAAACTTAACCTTAATGCGGTTTCAGTTTAGGTCCAAAAAGATTTCCAATATTTGATTTAAAACGTGGCTTCTGGTCTTCAATGTGGTATAAAAATGAGATTCAGGGTCGAGAATCAATAATCACAATAGATTCCGATAATTTTTTAAGCTTATGACCAGAAAATTTTCATGTAAAAACAGAATTCACACCAACTTGAGGTCAAATTATTTTTTTGCCTTTTTCCCATTCCGTTGGAATTCTATAGAAGACATGTCTTTTGGTAACTGCTTCTCATTTGAATATTTTCGACTTGAATGAAGAGGTTCCGATGATGATTGGTTCTCAATTAAATCGAGAGAAAATATGGAGCATTTTTGTTATGATCAGTTCGAGAAGGTAATATGGGAAATGATCGATAAAAGTCTCTCAAGTGGATCACAGATGAGAACAATTAAAATAAGTAGGTTTTCAACAATACAAGGCATCGAATGTTGGAATATCTATGTCGAATTCAGATATATTAATTACTGCTTTCAAAAAAGTCAGCTTTGCCTATAAGTGCATTGATTAGAACTGATTTTCCTTTCTTCGTGAGATCAAGGCCATGTCTAAATATTGTTTCCAATTCTGTTTCATTAGAAGCGTCTAATTTGAAACCAATGGCTCCCAAACTTTCTGCAGCCCGATCAAATTCGACATAATTGGAATAATTACAAGCAACCGTGGAGCCGAATAATTTCATCTGCTGTCGCTCAAGACGACTCAAACATGCATCGTTCCCAACCACTGACATGACGGGCAAATTGTTCCTTACAAAAGAGTCAAATTCTATTAAACTCAAACCAAGTGCACCATCACCGAAAATGATCACTACATTAGCATCAGGTCTAACGGCTTTGGCACCCAAAGCAAAACCTCCACCACAACCAAGAGCTGACAGGTAATTAAAGCTAAACCATTGAAGTGAACTGTAAGGATGGAGTATGTATGAAGCATGTTGGACAAATATTCCTCCATCAGTAACGATAATTGTGTTATCAGGTAAACAATCTTCCAGTTTGGACAACACTTTAATTGGATTCAAGTGTCGATCTACTGGAGTTTCCATCTTTTTGGCTATCCGCGCTTTCACACCATCATTGATTTGTCGAAGCTCTTCCAACCAACCAGAATCAACTTCAACATGACCAAGTTTCTCCTGGAGATGGAGTATAGATTTACTAACATCTGCATTGATTGATGAGTCAACTTTGATAAGTTGATTTTTATTCTTCCCTAATTGTGACTTGCTTCGATTGATCGCAATAATTTTGCTTCCTGATGATAATTTACGACGATGATCAGCATTCATGGTTGTACCAGCCAATATAACACAATCTGACTTCTTGATGGCCTCACCTATACCATGTACCAGATGCAATGGATTTTTGCGTCCCAAAAGACCACGAGACATACCATACAGAAAACATGGTATTCCGAGGCATTGGACACATGCAGCAAGCTGCTCGGTATCAAATGTAGGTAAATAAACTTGACTATCGAGTAAGATGAGTGGTCTTCTTGCTTGATATATCATTTGAGCCGCTCTTCGTATTTCACTCTCTTTTGGAGTAGCTATTTTGATTGGTAATGGTCGATATACACACCTTTCATTGAAGGCTCCAGCATACAAATTTTTCCAATAATGATTCGAATACCATACGAAACACTTCATATACCAAGTTTTTGTCTTATATCTCGTGATATTTCTGCGAAATTGTTCACGAGGAAACAATAGTTCGCGTGATATCTCAATGAATACTGGTCCTGGCATGTCTGATTGAGCTTTACGAAATGCTTCACGTAAACTTGGCACGATATCTCTCGCCTTAGTGACCCTTTTTCGCCATTTAGTGCAAGACTTCATTAATTTCATATAATTGATATCTGATGAATAGTTACTATTAGTGAGAGGAGAATCTGGTGAGATAAAACTTGTAATCACAACCATTGGTGATTCGTATATCAGGGCATTTTCCATTGGAGTCACAGTGTTGGTCAAATCTGGACGTCCATTGATCACAGCCACTCCTGGTAGTCCAGATAATCGAGATGCAGCATCAGCAGCGAAAACTGCCGTCTCTTGAAGCCGTGTGTCAATCATTCTGATGTTTAATTCTTGAGCAGCCATCAATATCGGTGATATACTCACTCCCGGGAAGGTGAATATCTGTTTGATACCATGAGCTGCAAGAACTCGAGCAACTAAGTGACCACCATGCTTATCGGTTTCTTCATCTATCTGTTGAATGAGAAATATAACAAAAGATTTAATATACCAGCAGACAGTGGAATGAAGGTGTCATCAAATATTGATCGAACACTATCCACAAAAAATGTCTCATAATTCATCAATTTCATAACTTGACTTGCCTTATAAAAGTAGTGGTTAAATATAGACAATATTTCTAAAACCCAAGCTAGAAACCGAACGAGAAGCTTTATCACAGTTAACCCAATTGTCATTTGTATAAAGTTATAAATATGATTCCGGCCACTTCCATTGAAGTAATTACTCCATTCATTGTCGCACTGTGACCCAGAACAGGCCATGATCGATGATTGACTTCGATGAATAATCAGAACAATTGTCCAAAATATTTTGAGCTCTTGACAAATGGTGGATTCATGTGGTTGCAAAACAATCGAAATTTTGATGATCAACAACAAATCCCAATCGATAATCAACTCTAGAACATCTGATCACAATCAATAATCACAATTGTCAACAGAATTGTGATTTGAATCACAAATTTTAATCAAAATTAATCAGAACCAAACTTTGGAGCAAACCTTTTTTCCTTCTGCTAAACTTTTGTCTCACTTGAGTCTGCGCCATTGGCTTGTTGATATGAGCATTTTGTTTTTATTTTGATTGAGCACATGTTTTATCGGAATCCGATTAAAAATAGTTTCATCAATTTATGGTGACCTAAATCAGGTGGAATATTATCATCGTTTTTGATTAAAATTCATCATTTGATCACTTGATTGTTTTGTGTCAAGATCAACCATGTCGATGAGAAGTGTGGCTACCAAGTTGCCACCAATCAAAATACCGAATCGGATTCCAAGGTAAATGAATAACAGTGTACATTTTTTTGAGTGGCCATCAATCAAGATGATTAATTGATTGTTTTACATCTTAGGAGTAAAACTGATATTTTGAAAGCTTTGTCTATGACTGTTGGTTTGGTAAGCTTCATTGTTTACTTATTTTTGAATTGTTGAATGGGAAATTGACGTGATATTTTTTTGTGTATTTTACTAGGACTCAACTGCTCCAGATTATAATTACATCGATGATCCAAGATTGATACCAACAAATAGCTATCAACGGCTAGCTTATCGATTATCAAAAGAATCTGGTTTGAAAGCTGCAAAATTCTTTTTTGAAAAGTATCCTGAATGCTTCCATCGTGATCAATCTGAGCCCAAAATTGAGGCATTCACATTCAAAGAAATATATGATGAGTCAATGGACCTGAATGAAGATGATCTGAATGAAGCAATAAGCAATAATCAATTAACCAATGCACAGACAGCTTATCAAGTGATCACAAAGAAAGGCATTGAAATTTCTGATGCAACCAAAGTGGAACTGATTCAATTGTTATTATTCTTTCGCAACACGGAGCCCATCGATCCTGATATCAAGTCATCGGCAGTTGAAACTCCTTCGCCAATTGTTGATCCTGGTATATCTTTGGATGTTTTCCAATCAATTAAGGACAAAAACACTCTGGCATATAGTTCTATTATAGCTGGGCTTATGAGGATTGGAATGAAAGAAAGAGCTAATTTTTTAGCCAAAGAAGCCATGGATAACAATATACCTCTCACAGTGGAAGCTTATAATTATTTGATCCTCTATTGTAGAGACAGATTCAGGAACAGAGATGAAGCTTGGGAATGTGTTTTGAGCTATCTGCACACCATGAGCAACAATCATGTGTCACCCAATGTGGAAACTTTCAATTGTGTGCTGTATAATTTGAGAGGAATTGGTTTCATGCCGCAAGTTTGTCAGAATCTTGCTAGAAAAGTGATGCAAGAGATGAAAATCTGCAAAATTGAACCGAGTTTATACACTTATCAATTGTTGTTGGACATTTTCTGCTCTGGACGAGATCCAAATCAACGTGTTTTGGAAGATATTCTTCTTGCTTTGGATGGAAAAAATTTAACTATGCAGACCACCAAAGACAGTAAGCAGTCCATTTCTATGATCTGATAAATAGAAATTGAATTTTGTTTTGCCTATTATTTCTCTTCAAAACAGTTCATTTCTTCGTTTCTGCCATGCGATTATGTGCGAAAACTTTTGGCAATCCTGGATTGGCATATAAACTTCATGATATCGTCACTCAACATGAAAATTTTCTACTTCTCGATTATAATGAGAGCTTCAAGAAAGATTACTAGTAAGTTTTCATTGATTCTCAAGTGCAACAGTGATGACATGTTATTTCCATTCACAGTGAAAATTTCTTCATGCTTCTTCTGCGAACCGAAGTTCTACAAAATGTTATGCAAGTTTATGATAAATATGTTCCCAACACTTTCGTACCATCAGTTCAGCTTCTGATGGAAATAATTGACGCCATCAATTTGTATCAAGCATTCGAGTATGTTCCTCAAATTTGCTCCGACTTTTTGATGTTCGATTACCATTTGAGAGAAAACTGGGTTTTGGACATGTTACCTCGATTCTGTGAATCCAGTGATGCTTGTTTAAATGATGAGAAAGTTCAAAATCATCTATCTAGCTTCGTCACTTCTCTTCTAAATATGATACAAGAGCGTGCTGATCGACTTGCTGAGAAACAAGACCGGTAAGTGTTTGAACTATCTAATAGAAACCGATTCTAACCATTTTTTCATCTTAGTGATCCGATGGACTCCCGTATTTATTCGCTTGGTTTAAAAATTTATCTGAACGCTGGTCATCATGAAAAAGCTCAAAACTTAGTCTCAAAGATGTGCAATGAGCGCAAGAACTTGACTGGTCAGCCAATGTAAGTTGAATAGATAGAGTATTTGTCGATCGGAATTTCAAAAATTTTCTTCCATCATCCAGACTCGAAGCTCTCATGAATTTCGTTGACACTTTGTTCCCTAATGGAGGCACGACAAAGCATATGAAAGAAGCTGTCACCGTTGCTTGTCATTTTGGAGATGCTTCGGTCATCGAGAAGGCTCTAAAAATATGCCATCAAATGAATTTACCCCAAAGTTTTAGGTGAGCCCTATTCCATCTCTATTCGGTGAAAAGAATGTGCGTTCATTGTTCGATTTTTTATTGCAGATCTTCCCTGATTGAAATAGCGAATGAAAACAATGTCGAATTTCAAGAGGAGGACAGTTCTCCAGAGTTGAATGAGGATCCTCCTGAACGAAAGAATTAGGTGTGTAGATTAGAATAATAAGATGAATAAAATATTCAATCATAAATAGCATTTCACGAGCCAACTAATTTAGGAACTTCGGTCCGAGTACACTTCAGTACCGATTCAGTGTAAATGTTGTTATTGCTGTTGACGGTATGGCTTTTTCGAGCTGAAAATGGATTCTCTACCAGATTGATGATTGTCTAAAATTCAAGAAACTTTGTTGATAATTCTTCAGAAGTTTGTAAAGTGTCTCCAACATGAGCCACGAGGTAGTAGTATCACACCTTTCTTAGGTTAAATGATAGAAAAGGGAATGGCCAAAATAGAATTCTACTAGAATATAGGCGTCTTTTGAATGAGAATGCGTTCTAACTGAGTTTTAGTTTGTCTCCCAAACTTATTGCATTCTCTGGATTCCCAGTTTACCTTGCTCTCTCTAAGTACGGAGATCGATCCTCTTGCAAACATTTGGCGCTTTCTTCAGTGTTTCCTTGATAGCTAGCTGCAATAGCTGCAGATACAGTTTATTCAATTACATTACATTCTGGAAAATTTTACGATCGATTCCGCTATAATATACACTAAATTTGATTGTGAAACTAAAAAAGATAGAATGATCTGTTGATAATGATGATGGTACAGATATTTTTTGTGATGATCTATCATTATTGATTCATTATTTTCTCCTCAAATCTCGTGATAATCATATTTTCTCATACTCGTGATCCATGTGTATTGATAAGTGTAACGTTAAAACTTCACAAATGATTACGAATAAATCGAAGAAAAGTAAGTTTGCATCGAAAGAGGATCTGGAAGTGATTGGACCCAAAATTCGATCCCTCAAACTCTTCCAGCGTATGCATCCCAACGTTCTACAAGAAATACTTGGTCATGGAGTAATCGAACACATCGACAAAGGTGTTGTGCGTAAGTATTCTTTACCTTTCTCTGCCAGCATTCTGATATCAGCAAACTTTCTCAACGTTCTGCTGAGCTTAGGCAAATCAGAATATTGAGCTTCTCTTTCTTTCAAAGGGAATCAAGCTCATTTTCTTTTACCACATCTTAAATTGCATCAATTCTAGTTTAATTTGATTTTAAATTTTAACTCATAACTGTTTCTCTTTTTAATTTCGACAGTTTTTCGTCAAGGAGATCCATCACTCAATTGGTATGCAGTAATCTCAGGCTCACTTGATGTTCATGCATCCCAGTCTGCCCAGAGCAAGGTAATGTGTTTAATATTTTTCACATTTACTGGAAAAATTCAATCCCACTCCTAAGTGAAAAATTCTTCAAATCTTGATGATGATTAATCTCGCTGTTTAATTGAAATTGATTCCTGATGGATAGTATAGTTGAATCCGATTATAAAAAGACTCTCACTGGCATTAACTCTTCCTCTCCATGAAATAATGGAACTACTTCCTCTCTATCTATCTTACTCTTGACTGTGTTCCTGATTCCTTGAAACTCCTTCCCACATTCACTTAATCCCTCATCGCTTGGTTGATCCCTTCTCGGTGATTCTTTTTCTATCATGTTGGACGAGAATATTAATCTTTCACTAGAATTGTCTTTCATCTCTCTCTCTCTCTCTCTCTCTCTCTCTCTCTCTCTCTCTCTCTCTTTCTCTCTCTCTTTCCCTCCCTCCCTCTCTCAATTACTCTCTCCTTCTCATGCACCTATCAACATGATCCGATAATCTTGTTCAGAATTAAGGGCATAGATTCATCTTAACAGTGGCCTCAAAGAGTGCATAGCTCGTAAACCATTTGCTATATTAGACAGATCAAATGAGTGGAGAATAGTTTCTACTGACCCTATGAGCACATCTTCAAGTTAACATTTTTTCTCAGCATTGTGTTCCTTCGATTTTTGTTCTCTCTTTCTCTCTCTCTCTCTCTCAATTCTATTCTCGTTTTTCTGATCCAATGATCTTGGTGTACCAGTGTCAATTCCATTACCTGTGCTTGTTTCTTCTTTTTCTTCTTTTTTCTTCTTTTTTTCGATTGAACAGCTTGACAAACATTCCACTTCAAGATGCATGCAATTATACAATCGATTTGTCTACTCAACGGACCTTACACACAAGAGAAACGTCATTTGCACGATAAAATAGCAGGGAATCAATTCAATATTCAACCTTCAGGCTAAATTACAATAGATTCCAGTACAATAAGATGATCTCATATTCGATCAATATTCTTGATCAGTCTGTTTATCATTCTACCGATTCCCATGAAACGTACTACAGGTAGCTCTGGAATTGATCACAGTCGATTTTCTATTCCAAGAATTTTATTCCCTCAAGAATTTTTTGTTGAATTTTTTCATTTCAATTGATTCCTATTTTTTTCCCAAATACTTCGATATTCTCTATTGGTAGGACGTTTCAACACTATGCACTCTTGGTGCTGGAACCAGCTTCGGTGAAACGGTTCTCACCAATAAACCCCATTCAATGACTATTGTCACCAACGAATCATGTATGCTACTTAGAATACGAAAATTAGAATTCCAAGAGATATGGGATCGACATTCCCACCTGATGGGTGATATTGTGACACCATTCAGTGGCCTTAGATATTTGAGTAAAAATTCATCCCTCAATCGTTCCATGAGCTTGACCACTCCACCGGACAGCACAACCAATGTTGTACCGATTGCATCAAATGGAACACTCATCAATCGGGTCAATAGTCTCACTTCATCATCCGCATCTTCTACCACCATCATCAATCCAATGGTCCATCGTAACAGTGTAAATGATGTCAATCTAACAACTATTCCTCCCCCTCCTCCTCCTCCTCTCATCATCGACCAATCATCATCCTCATCCAATGGTACATCAACAACAAATCATCATAATGATAGCAACAATAACAAGTCCAACAATCACACTCCATTGCTATTGAATTTGGCAAACATTAGAAATGGCTCCCAATCAGCGAAGGTAATTATCCATGTTTGTTATTCAAAGAGGAAAATTCTGATTTAACTTCCGTTTCATTAAGAGCTCTCTTAAAACTCTCTTTACCTCTTTACTCCTCTTCCTATTTTGCATATTCTTTTTCCCCCTTCTTCTCTATCACTTCACTACGGAATGCTGAATCCGATTAGTGATGAACTTTAGAAAACGAAAGTACACTTGAAAATGCAAATCAAAAGATAGGTTTGCATTTTTCCATCTCTCTCCCCATCTGTATGATTGTGTATATTCTCACTTGAAGCTCGATAAAATATAGACTCACAGATGAATGCTGGAGATTCATTTTATCAGAGTGAATCAACTATTTTCTTTTGTTCATGCTTTCTATTCTTTTCTCGGATCACATTTTGAAGTTGAATTATGTTCTTCTATCTATCTATCTTTCTTTTTCAATTCCTCGTGAAGTGACCACTCAACCATTTCAGATAGAGCTGTCAAAATAGGAAGAAAAAAAAGAATAAGAATACAAGAAAACATCAAGCATTTGACCAGAGACTTTTCAATGACCCAACAAGCTCTGAGCAGACCACAAAAGATGCCCTTTTCGTAATCGAAATTCGAAGCTACAAATTCACATGGGATTTTGAAGGGCCACAATGTAATTCACACACACACACACAGGCAGACATTCAGATGAAAGAAACTATTCTACTTTTATGTGGATGTGTAGCTAGCATACTACAGCATACTAGTGTAGTTTGTTTAGCTCGTAAACGGTAGCTCATCGGTTGAAAAAGGAAATGAGATTTTTGAAGATGTTCTCGGGAATACAGGTAGTAATAGTTGTAATAGCAGGAGGAAAAAACTCTCCACACGAGGACCACTTTTATAACTGAGTATGAATGAAGGCTGTTCGATGGTAGTAGAGTGTTTGTCATCCTAAACACTCGAACTTCAAGAACTATCGAACAATATATATATCTTTGCTTTGAATTCTTTTTTCATGAACATCTTGAACTATTTTTTCTTTCGAAATTCACTTATCCTTGATGAGAAGTGTGAAAAGGATTAATGTTAGCTGATGGATGTACCATTGCAAATACACACAGGCACAACTGATCAAATCTCATTTGGATTCGATTCATTCCCTCTTACGAGATCGATCAATGTTTCTCAAGTCGATTTTGGAGATTGCCAACCTGCATACTTTAGAGTTTACTTTGTAACTTTTCTGCTTTTTCCGGTTAGAAAGAATTTTATTCTCTTTGAAAATTTTTGGAATGCTTGTAAAATTTGTGATGAAAAATGATGATTACAATGGGTTATTATTCAATAGATCGCTCATGAGCGAAAGGAAAATATGTCCATGAAATATTTCTCAGGAATTTCGAATTATGGAGATGGAAAAGCTCATAAAAAATATATTTTCAAGCATATTATACTCTTCCAGTAGATAGAGAAGAATTGGTTCCACAGAATTCCTGAGTGAATGAAGAGGAAAATCTTATTTCACTGGGTAATGATGAGTGATGTGATTCGGTAACAGCATTCCAGTAGTGATGTGCATCTATCTCTATTATTATTATTCTGCAAACTATCTCAAATAGCTTCACTCTCTCTCTCTCTCTCTCTCTCTCTCTCTCTCTCTCTCTCTCTCTCTCTCTCTCTCTTCCATCCTTACACGAGAACTCTTTATTCATCAGCTAATTTCCCTATCCCATTTGCATACATCTACATCAAGCCAATGATCTACTTACACATCTTTATTATTTTATCCTCTTTCTTTTACTCTCTCTTTATCTCTCAGAATCCTCCTTCCGAATTGATACAAATTGGCATAATACTTCGAACACTCATATTATCATATGATTCAACCCTGATTCGAGATCGAAAAATAGACAATTCAATAATTTATCGAAAATGTTTGGTTGGCTCTGAAATGGTTGATTGGCTCATGTCAGTGTCAACCATAACGCCCACTCGTGTCCATTCTCGATCACAAGCGGCCACAATGTGGCAAGTATTAATGGAAGAAGGTGTACTAATATCACCCACTAATGAGCCACAATTTTATGATCGCTACTGTTTTTATGAGTTTTGCTTTGAAGAGGATAATGGATTGGACACACTTCCCTCACTGCCCACCATGGAAGAGCGTCGTAAAGCGGAAAGTGCTCTAACCCACTGTCTTGCGTTACTCAATCAATTGGCACCCGAGGCAAACTTCCGACTCATCTTACGGAAACCATCCAAAGATCGTACTGGTGAAGAGGTTGATGCTGTGTACGAAGAATTGATGCACATCAAAGCTTTATCCCATCTTGGTGATTCTGTTCGTCGAGAGTTGGCCCAAGTGATTGCATTCGAAAAGCATCCACGCAAAGGAACTGTATGTAAGTTAACTTTAAGCTCTTTTGGGGGGACAAGGTTGAATAAGAAGATGTATTCTGGTATCTTGGAATATCTTGAGTGATAAAACTTGACCTAATTGTTACTACTTATTCATTCGACGTACTGTGGGTCAAATATTTTCTTTTTCAAAAGTTTCCCGCCTCTTGTTAGTCTCTTGTGCCATTCAACATACACACGTATGTTAAATTATGCATTACATTTCATATATAATTCAGTTTGGAAGCATAAAATTTTGTTCCTTCACTGGTAGAAAAGGATTTTCAATAGAAGCCTTGTTATCTATGTATATGCTTCCTCTCTAAACTGGACCGTGAAGATATCGTTTTTTGATGAATTGAGGGGAGGAAAAAAAATTCAATAGCTATATGAGCATTCAAAATGATTGAACAGTGGAAATATTTTACCAGAGCAACATCTTCCCGGCATTTCGAATGTTTATTCCATATTCGCTTAGCAAACATTCTTCTCCTGCAAAGTGATTTGAAACTTCTATATCTTAGATCAGATTCGGCTAGATATGTATATTTTGGTTTTATCGATATTTTTACCAGACATTTATGCCAAGTTGCATATTCATCTTTACGTAGAAAATTTTTCATATTCAATTGAATTTATTCTTTTTGCAATATTTGCATTCACTAACCGAGATTTAGTACGCATGAATTGCATCTCCTTCTCATTGAGAATACATTCAAAGTCTTTATATTCGTCTGAAAACGAGCAGACTTTTTTTTGTATCACTCCTTGCATTTTTCCAAATCAGTTTGCTCCTAAAAAACAGCTAATTCAGCAGCAAGGATCCCGAGAATCTCTCTCATCACTATTTTAATACTCATTTTTCCCCAGCAATTCATGCGTTTTTCTTGTCCTACTTATCAGTGCATATAAAACGGTTCATTAGATGTATTCAGTTAAATTGTACCATTCCTCTAGTAGCCCATGTATACTCAACCATAGTGGGCATACATATCTGTGCGCATCATACAGGTATTGGTTAGCTTCATTCAGTTAATTTTGAGCATCTTTCGAGTCAATGATCATCAAACACTAGCTATTGAATAAACTCCTGAGGGAAATATTTTCTCCTTCAGTTTTCCTGTCTTTCTTTCTTTCTTTCCTCTTTCGTTCTACATTCTAATCATTTTGCCTGGGCTACAGGTGCAAAAAAGAAAATATTGCTTCTGATACCTTCCTAGCATGCTGGAAGATGGAAGAGTAAGAGAGGAATGGTTCAATCGAAAATCACATTGGATGAGGATATTCATCATCGTCATTCTTCCGTTAACACGAGAGAAAAGAGGAAGAAGATGCTCACTTCCATCATATTTCACTTTTTTCATATCTGTAATGATCTCTCTTGGTATATCATTTCGTGATACCAAGTGAAAGAGAGGAAGAGAGAAAAAATCACTCAGTTTGGAAGTGTAAAGAGTTCCATAGGCTTTATGAGAATGCGTTAAGAATTGCAACACGATTCTCTCTCTCTCTCTCTCTCTCTCTCTCTCTCTCTCTCTCTCTCTCTCTCTCTCTCTCTCTCTGCTTGCTTAGAGAAAAAGAGTAGAAAAAACATGAAAGAAGAAGAAGAATGAGAATACCTTTTCCAGTTGATGAATGAACTTGTGGGCTATTCTCCAGGACCTGAATTCTAACTAAGTAAGGCCTTCGTCCTCTAGCTGTGACTGGGCATACAAGAATTGTTCACTCACCTGATGAGTAATTGATGTATCAAGATGAACACAACTACTATGGATATATAATATGAGTCTAACGAAAAAAAGTATACCATTAATGTCTCGAATATCAGGTGGCAGATTGTTGCTACAGATTGCGAAATGTTACGAGTAGTTTGAGACCACATTAGGTAAAGTTTGATGAAGCTCACATTTTTCAGCTCTAATGAATTAGCTCTTTGATACCATAAATGCTTTCATTTTTAGATTTTGTGAATATCCGATGAATGGAAAATGAATATTATCGGATAGACTGTCTGAAGCTTTCAAGTAGGACCATTATTCAATGCATTTAGATCATAGAAGTCATTTATTCAAAGTCAATTCTATCTTCTGATCCTCTTTTTGGTGAGGCAATTCATCTAAGGTCACTTTTCTTCAGAAAAGATTCAGAAAGAATAGTTTAGCTATCCGAATGCATGTCAGAAACAGATTTTATCAAGAATCCAGTTATCATGATTCTGACTAGTGGCCAATAATAGACCAGACATCAAGGTTCTGATAGTTTCATCCTTCACCATTGTGATATTTGAATGTTCATGAATCCATTCATGAATATCTGAGAACAGATAAGCTCATTTCGATCAGTCTGCTTTCATCAGGGCTTGAACTTTTATCCTTAACCACTTTAATGGAATCTTCAGAACACAAGAATCGCTATTTTGGAATAACAATCGTATCATATTCAGATCTTCCATCTAATTGAATCTCACAATCGTCTGCAAATCGTTGTTTTTGGAAGTGAAACCAACAAATATTTGTGTTACCTCCTACATGATACCATGGGAAAAAGACTAACCCTATCATTTTAGGTCTTCAGATAGCTATCTGGAGGAATATTTGTAGAAGAATTTGGATTACAAACAATCGAATGATCAGTAAACACTGATTTATATTTTACTTACATTCATGGTCTTTCTATCCTCTCTCTTATCTTCTTGTATTGCGATCTTATGGTGCTAACCTAGACGAAGATTGAGTATTGATTTTCTCCTTATTTATTTCTTTGGCCCATAAATCATTCTGTTGGCCATATATATTGCTTCTCTTCCTTCTTTCATTCCTTTGGATAAATGGAGAATCATTAATTGCTACTCGAAAATTCATTACCTGAAGCCCGAGGACATTGTCAGATGATATGAGATGGGTGTCTTAGGTGTTCTCAAATTTACCTGAAGCTGATCACAAAAGGGATTGACTTGCTTCTTGTATCTTCAATACTGGTCATCACAATCATTCAGCTAGGTTGACGGTTTCAGTGTGTAATATTGTTGATCATGATGGACATGATACATAAATAAGCATAGGTTGATAGAAAAGAGGAAAGGGCAAGAAAAGTACATGTCTGGAGAGGGAAAAAAGAGAGATAAACAACATGGAAAAGGTGGATGACGAAAATAGGAATAAACCGAATTGAATCAACAACAGAAGAATAGATTCAATTTATGGAATATCTCTTATATCGAAAGATCTTCTAGTGTTTCGATAAGCTTCATGACAATTTTTATTGACCAGCTTTCTTATTTGATCCTTCTGATACCACTTGAAAAACATATTCTTTGAGCTATAATCTTTGACACAGTATTGTATTTGAGGTAAAGGAAATTCTTTTATTCCATGATATTATTCCATATATGCCATATATTTCCAGAATTTTATCATTCAGTTCAATTCTCCTTTTATCCTCACCCATTATGGCAAAAATTCCAGGTAAATTCCCTAGATTTTGATCCCACTGTTCAGGCTCTGTAATATTTTTTTTTGCGTTTTCTCTTTTTCGCGAATTGACCTCATATTTTTTTTACCTTGGAGACTGAGAAAATGTCACTGAATGTGAATCAAGTAACAAGAATGAAGACATCTCACATCCTGTGAACATATTCTATCACAGGAAACGAAAATTCTACTTACAGTGCAACAGCTAATCAGTTTCATGGAGCATGAATCGCCACTTGACCACTTATAACCAGTCATCTGAACTTATATTGTTCGTCTAATGATTATTAGATTCCAGCTGAGTATGGTCCACACTCAGTGTGTGTGTGTATGGATCGATTCTTGCCTCTCAACCATCCACCTTACTTCACCTCAACTGAGCTGTCATTTGCTTTTCCATGTGTGCTCATGGAACTGAAAAACTATCAGCAAGAATCATATATATATATATACACACACGTCGCTGTATTCTGAAAGAGACCCCACTTCGAATTCTCCACTATGTTTACTTGTCTCCTACGAAAACTTGATTACACATACACACTCTCAAGCCCCTATGCATTCATCTAGACAATTCTATCAGATCACTTACGCTTCAAGTTGACAATATATGTATGTATAATGGTTCTCTGTTGCAGCTTCTGGAAAATTTTTGCTCATATATTTTTCCTCACATCCCTCCTGTTGGCAAAAGTTTTTCCAACCCATTTGATCGTTAGTAATAAGCCAAGTATTGAATCAACAAGCTTAATCAAGCTAAATGAATCATCATATCAGTTGATATGCGGTAGATAAAATTCAACATCATAATGATGGAGAGATGATGATGTTGGATCGCATCTGACGATACAATCTTGGCTTGGAGCTTATTTCCACAAAATCTTATTCATTTTCTTTTGCATATTCAGACCGGAAGTTTCTCTCTCTCTCTCTTTCGAATGCTTGTCACTACACTGCATACTTGATGCATGTATACTTGGAACCCATGTTACTTTGAGATCATGAACCGTATCATAAATCAACTCAACTTTAGTGGAATAGATTCGAGTTGTTCTCAAATTTCAACAAACATTAGTGTGAACACGAACTCCATTCATTTGGCGAGTATTCCATCTTCATCAGAATTTTTTTCCTCCTCTTCTCACCTCTTCCACAGATTAGGCTGCTGGTGGAGCAGCATTTTTTCCATTTGTTGGGATGAAAAAAATAACTTGCTGAGAGTATGAAAGCTTGAACAGTTAATGGGTAAGGAAAAAACTGCAAAATCTCGCTTGAGCCACAAATCCTGGAAATTAATTCCCACTATTATAAGTTTTCAAACATTCTCAACATAATTGGCATTCCTCTGCTCAGCATCTTCAATCATTGTTTCACCGGTGAGATGAACAAATATTGGTGGTTCGACGTGTTCGTTGCTTTGCCTACTTGTTTTCTTTCCGTCTTCTCTCTCTCTCTCTCTCTCTCTCTCTCTCTCTCTCTCTCTCTCTCT
>QZCP01000370.1:0-43962 GCA_003956705.1 Brevipalpus yothersi
TTTAGATTCCTAGTTGCTGAATTACATTTGAGGAATTTTCTCAACATCATCTCATCGCTAGGTTAAGGAACAATTGTTTTCTAAATTATTGAAGTTGCATAAAATTTTTCCGGCAACACAGATCCAGCTCCCTTTTTATCAATTCGAATTTTTCACATTTCATAAGAGAGAGGATTTTGAACTATTTGCTCTGGTATCAACCATGTTCAGATTGGGATTTGAGCATTCATTTTGATTACATAGAGTCAATCTAGGATGAGCCAGAGTTTTCCCCCTCTTTTGATGAGAGGGAGACAAATTTGAACAGCTAAGAGTGGGCCTAAGCTGCAGGAAAAATTTCATGCGGTTTTGATAATTTGAAAAACAACCGTCTCATAAGCATAGCACTTGTATCGAGTCACTTCTCTTCTCCACTTCGATCATCTGGGAGAATCAGGTGACTTTCATAAGTACACTCAAATTCTTCATGTGAGCCTCTCAAAAATTTGCACTTTCATTCAGTTGTATGAGGACTGCTCAGCTTCCTCCCTTACTTCCAAATCTTATTTCCAGGGGAATTTTCGCGAAGTCCAACAGCAAAATTAGCGAAGAGTTTAGAAAGAGTAACAATTTTCCTTCGTCCAACATAACGGTATCAGCTCTCGTTCCCTCGGAAAACTTTGACATTTTTCGTGAGTCAGTCTGGACATGCATGTTGAATCGATGAATTTGGATACAAGATGATATTGAACACAAACTTTTTGTTTGTAATCAGTCAACAGAAAGTACAAGATGCGGTCAGTTCCACCTGAGCATGTACTTAAATTGTAAGAAAGGGGAAAGTAGGGGAGAAGTTGTGTCCTCAATAAAGCTGAACTCGTTTCATGCTCTCCGAAACTAACATCACAGACAGATACATATGGATATCCTTGGTATGAACTTGTCGCTAGCTTCCAAGAGGTAGCAATGGAAAAATATCATCATGAGATTATATTAGCCCCACCCTACATATCATCAAAAGATTCAAGATGAGATGATTCCTCTCATGCTTGTTATCCTGCTCGCTACTTTCCAACCCCATCGCCACTCAAATCAGCATGAACTTACTTTGTACTGGTAGAAACTCCAACTTGTGATGGTGAACGTAGAGTGACCGAGACTTGATCTCAAGATAGTTATCATCCCTCGATGCATGAGTGACCGAGATTATTCATTATTTCTACTCATATCTATCTGATCGGGTCCAAACCACTGATCATGATGCTAGTGGAAGAGATGCTCAGCAAATTGAATCTAATTTTGAGCAAGTTTGATCTGAAACTCGAACCAACCTGATACCCATTAGCTGGGAAACAGATTCAGGTTTCTAAGGTTCCGATGGATGGTGGAATCCTTTGAACCGATGAATTTTTGGGTAAAATTGGGTTAGCTTGCGAAAAGGTTTCTTGAACATCAGCATGGTATTGAACATTGAATTGGTCAGGCGATATCGCTTCTCATCTCTCTGATGAATCTGAGAGCGAAATAAAATGCAAGCAATAAAGTGGGCTACATGCTAGAAGATTCTGAATAGATTCGTTTTACTCATTATACCTCTATCCTGTCATCCGAGCATCTATGGTCTGTTGGAACTATTGACCAAATTATTGTTCGGACTTTAAGGCTAGTTCCAATCATCGAAGCCGAGTGAAAGTGCAGAAGACAATCTCTCTCGAAACATCGTAATTCAAAACATTTTCGCTTCTCTCTTCAACTATCGTCGATCATTATTCCGCTGGTAACTATCGATCTCAAAGGAAACCAGCTGAAAATCTGCAAAATAAATTGATGAGAAAGACCTAAAATTAAAGAGAAAAAGGTCTGGCTGCTTTGCAGTTCAAATTATGCAAATGAAGTCCATTTTCTTACTCAAGCAATGCTACACGTACTCATAGGTCATGTCCATAGTACAGTCTAAACTATCGACAGAATGAATGCATGTATCGCAAACTTTTTCTCTCTCAAGGTTTCATTTTCTCTTCTTATAGTTGAAGTCATTCTACTGTCTCTTGATCAAAAGGCGATCAGTTTGTGAACAGATAAGTGTTTTACTTGATCCCCGAATTCCATTATGTAACCAGTCTAGAAAGCACCAGATAGCTCCAATATTTCTGTTTTTACTCAAGATCCAGATGTGAATATTCATATATACATAGTTGTGAGTTCATAGATTATTTCTCATTCGTAATGGGACCTATAAATTGAATTAGCAATTTTGGAGAAAAATAGAAATAAAAGTAAATTTACATGACATGGTGGTTCATCAGCCATATTCGCAGAAGATTTTTAATTTAATTTCAATTGTTATTTCCACGCACAAATTCTCTATAATCATCATTGTGTTAGCGTACTGGTGAGTTCCTACAAAGCTCACGAGACATAATCCAGGAATATCGAAATTCCATACCTCTTCATCCCTGAACAAGTTCTTCTATAGCTCTTCATGAGAAAATCAAAATTAGGCCAATGAATCAGCCCAGAAGGATAGATAACACCCTATTCAAATTGCTGGAGAATGGTATTAGGTGATAGGGTTAGCAGAGAAATTGCAGTTTGCTCCAGTGACGGGAAGGCAGGAGCTGGTTCTTGTGCGGAGATCGTTGGATCTGGTTGCAATTGTGAGGTCAGAGTACCTGACTTGAGTTGAATATTTGGTATATCATTTCCAGGCTGAGAATTTGGAGCCAGTTGCTCCAATGGTTGCCTTTGCTCGGGCTCTGGTTCAGCTCTACGCTTGGACCTCATTCCCGATGCTGGTTTACACACTGGCTCAGCTGATGCATGAGGCACTGGTTTTGACATTGAATTAGCAACTGGCTTAGGCCCTGGCTTCTTTCCTGGGGCCCGCTTCCATGGTTGTCGACCAGCACAATCTCCGGGGCACCCATTGTCACAAGTATGCATGGGAGCTCCAGGGGCAGTGCATTTTCGCTCGTGTGCGTTAGCTGCATCTTTTCGCGAGAGGACTTTGTGACAATAGCGACATGGTGTTTTGGGATCACCCCCTCTTTTTCTAATCCTTTCCCGCTCTTTTGCGGTAGCTGCTAATTGAATCGGAATTCTGTGTGCCCATGGATGCTCTCTTGTATCGATAACTCGCACCTATGATACGTGGTTTGATTGGAAATTTTGGTGACATAAGATGGGGGAATATGGGGGAATTATAAAATATCCAGCAGATTTGAGACTCACATATTCTTGGGGTTCGAAGTCAGGAGCATTCAATTCTTCATCAAAGTACACAAGATCTTCATGACGGACGAGGTTAGCTTGATAATATTTCCCATCATCCGGATGGAAAGCCCATCCTCGCTCTACTATAGCTGAAATTGGATAATCCCCAACTTGATTCCGTGAGCTCTGTATATTTCTCTGGAGAGATTAACAAGAGAATAAAGCTCGATGAACATCAATCCACTGGGAAGTTTTCTCAAAAACCGAAATACTGACTAAAATTGGCTCCTCTTCAAATGGGATGTCAGGCAACCTGGAAGATTTCTCTGATCCGTTGCTAGGTGTATGAGAGATTTCTATCTCAATCTGAGTCTTTGGGCCCGATTTCTTTGTCCTCTGCTAGATGAATGGTATAGAAGAAGTCTATGTCAAGGTTAAATAACTCGTTGAATTGCTTGGATATCTCACAACTCGTTTTTCATAGGTTGGTTTTCTCCCAGAATCTATCCTGGGTTTCGATCTATTTATCTGAGAAATTTGCAGTTATCAATTGTTGAACTCAACAAATTTGATTTGAAAGGTACACAGGAAGCTCAACTAACCATGGTCTCATTGAAGGAATTTTTTCTCAGCGGTTGTCTGACAGAGCGTCTAGTCGAAGTTCTTTTCTGAGGAGACTTTAGGCGAAGCTGAAATGAATAACAGCGAAATGGCTGAAGACTTCATAGTAGCTTCAAACTCACCATGTAGATGGATTATTCAATGAGTGATTAATAACCACAAGAAAAATTGAATGGGACGATCTTTTACAATTACAATATGAACCTGGTGTGTTGATGAGATGTTTGTGTGAATCCAGATGAGGTCATGAAAATTGAGGTTTGAGTTACAAATCAATTCCTGACACACTAAGTTTGTGGGTGTGTGTGAGTGAGTGTGATTCAACGATTCAAATGATTAAGAAATTTTTTGTATGTGGGAAAACGGTGCATCAACGATAGTGAAATCATTCATATCTGAATTTTACAGCTCAAATCAACTGAACTGGTAGTCTAACAACTTGCAGCCCACATTTCCGTCATTTCACTCTGTTATGCAAAGCTGGATGACGATTTGAACTTAATTATTCCATGAGACTCACCGAGCTATTGTCAAATGAGGCAGTTGCCAAAATTTGAATGGATCACTCCAGTTTCTATGATATTTTGACCAAATATAAATGGAATCACTCCAGTAATATTTTATCGATCAATCTATTAATGATTTGCAAAATAAACTGAATCAAAAGAAATATGATAATCTGAATACTTGAGAGCCCACGCGCGTGATTATCTCTGTAATTCTCGGTTCCATCCACATATGGTAGCTTGAATGAACTAGTTCAATTTGATTGTTATTCAAACCGATGAATGAGCAAACTTGCTAGTCAAGATATTTATATTTTCAAAACTCAATTGAGTGAGTGCGTAGCAGAGATGCCTCCGTTGTTCCAATCTTCCTGCATCGACTCAATATCACATATTCTTCAAAATGCAAATATATGATGGAGTGAATCAGGAAGTTCCAACACCTTGAGTGGGTTTTGTTTCCACAAAAAAGATCAGAGATCACATAACAGAGCGTTCTTATCGAAAATTCATATCCACCATTCTCATCTCCTAGTTTGGATTGACCCCCATTTCTATAGCAATGAACAATTGGAATTGGAATTCTGACCGAGACAAACTTCCCTCTTCTTTTCCTCCAAGAATGAACTCTCTTTCTTTTAGGTTGGGACTGAGGACTCCATACAAAAAACCAATAGTCTGGAAAATGGAAGGGTAGAGAAATTCGAATGACTATTAACAACTCTGATGTCAAAAAATCTCACAGCTTATCTGCTAACAAGTCCAGCTAGAGATGCTCATTGCATATCGATATTCTTTTTTATTGGTGGAGCTGAGCTGCTCTCACATTGCGGTCCATCAAAAACATGTGTGATTTCAGTTGAATAAGAATTTTCGAAGACAGCGTAATAGGATCCAGATGACCAAAATCAACTGTTTTCATCGTATGCTTGGCTTATTCTTGAAGCTGGGACATGTTTCATAGCATGATCAATCCTGATATTTCTTTGCTGCTGTTGGAGATTCTCTTCTTTTCCATATCCTATTGAATTCCTTCTATCCATTCCTTGATGAAATGGTATGAGGGAATATGGGGGAATATGGGGGAAATGGTTGATCAGCAGTTCATCCCCTCATCGTTCATGAAGTGATGATGAATTATGATGATTGAGGCTCCTGAATATTTGATTATTTGTAGCCCTCGTATCTTTACATTATGGGATATATTTTCAGTTATAAGATCATGTGGTATTCAATGGAATAATAAAATGATAAAGAGAGAACGAGATGTCTTCTGACAGATAGATTCTCCAATCTCTATTCAAGATTGAAGTTGTGGTAGCTCTTTCTTTGATTTCTGGGAACTGCTCTCAGCAGAGTATTCCAATAGGAGGAGATAAAATTGGCTAATTTAGATCAGACAAAAGATTTTCAGATGCTAGACTGCATTGCAGAAATTCTCTCAACCTCACCTCAGCTTTGTGTTGAGATATCTCCATGAACATAGCACTTGTATCGAGTCACTTCTCTTCTCCGCTTCGATCATCTGGGAGAATCAGGTGACTTTCATAAGTACACTCAAATTCTTCATGTGAGCCTCTCAAAAATTTGCACTCTCATTCAGTTGTATGAGGACTGCTCAGCTTTGTCCCTCACTTCCAAATCTTATTTCCAGAGGAATTTTCGCGAAGTCCAACAGCAAAATTAGCGAAGAGTTTAGAAAGAGAGACAAGTTTCCTTCTTCCAACATAACGGTATCAGCTCTCGTTCTCTCAAAAAACTTTGACATTTTTCGTGAGTCAATCTGGAACTGCATGTTGAACCGATGAATTTGGATACCTGATGATATTGAACACAACTAATTTGCCTGTAATCAGTCAACGGAAAGTACAAGATGCGGTCAGTTCCACCTGAGGATTTACTTTAATTGTAAGGAAGGAGAAAGTAGGGGAGAAGTTGTGTCCTCAATCAAGCTGAACTCGTTTCATGCTCTCCGAATCTAACGTCACAGACAGATACATATGGATATACTCGGTATGAACTTATCGCTAGCTCTCAGGAGGTAGCAATGGAAAAATATCATCATGAGATCATATTAACTCCACCCCATTCCCCACATATTATCGAAAAATTCAAGATGAGATGATTCTTCTCATGCTTGTTATCCTGCTCGCTACTCTCCAACCACATCTCAACTCTCTTCAACATGAACTTACTTTGTACTGGTAGGAACTCCAACTTGCGAGAGTGAACGTAGAGTAACCGAGACTTGATCTCACGATAGTTATCATCCCTCGATGCATGAGTGACCAAGACTATTCATTATTTCTACTCATATTTATCTGATCGGGTCCAAACCACTGATCATGATGCTAGTGGGAGAAATGCTCAGCAAACTGAATCTAATTGTGAGCGAGTTTGATCTGAAACTCGAACCAACTTGCTACCCATTAGCTGAAAAACAGGTTCAGGTTTCTAAGGTTCCGATGGATGGTGGAATCCTTTGAACCCATGAATTTTTGGGTAAAATTGGGAAACTCGCTTGGCTTGCGGAAAGGTTTCTTGAACATCAGCATGGTATCAAACACCGAATTGGTTGAGCGATATTGCTTCTCATCTCTCTGATGAATCTTGTCAAAATGAGGTGCAAACAATGAAGTTAAATACAGATTCTAGTGCCTAGATATTTGTTTTTCTTGATCATGAAATTTTCTTGCATTAAAGCTGTCTATGTTCTGCCTGGATCGATTGATTGAGAGAGGGTTCCGACTCCGATGATTGTTCCAATCATCAAACCCAATGAAAATCCAGAATGATAATTCTTCCCGAAACATTGCAATTCAGAATATCACTGATATTATTGGTTAACCTCTTCAATCGTCATTCTGATGGTAACTCTTCAAGCATAGAAAAATCAGTCGGGAATCGAAGTCCATCAATAAGATGGTGATCAAGACTAGAAATTGGGGTGAAGATGAGCCATTTTGAATGCTGCAAGAATAATTGTTGTGTTGGAGAGAAAGTTCATTTTCCTTATCTATGTTACGCCTCTTGCAGCTCGGGTGTTTAACAAGAATGAAAGCATGTACATGTATTCCGACTCGAATATATTCAAGGTTGCAATTTCTCTTCTCATAGTCATTGAGCGCATTGAGTTAGCTTCATTCTTTTTTTCGATGATTGGGTGGACAATTTATTTGATGAAGCATGAGATAACTGAGAAGGTCTCACCATAGGCTAAAATCTGATGAGGAGTAGATATTTTTGTTGATGAGAAAGAATTGTCCCATCATTGCATCTTCAATATCTTGCGAGAGCAGCCTCATGAAGAGAACATAGCTTTAATGAAAACTCTTAAAGTGGAAGCAGAATGAAACCAACAGTAGTCGAAAATTTCACAACGCTATAGACTGGAGCTGGCTATTTTTGTGGTCCAAGGTATTTGTATTTGGTGATACAGCGTCATCATACTTCATAAACAAAGGCTTCCAATTCTACACCGGTATCATTATGCCACAACAGTGACATGTGTTTTCATATACTTTCCGGAAATGGTGGCCATCAATCAGTGGACTGGATCCATGAACTATTAGGGTGATTGGTAAGTTCGTTCGTTCAGTATGATATCTTGTTCACAGTTTGATGTTTACTTATTATTCAATCCGTGCTCTCCGCTCTCGAATGCCTAAACTGGTGCTCATCATCCTCACAGAACTGCCCAAATAATTATCAGTTTTTATGGACAATTTATGAACTTGCCACGGGAATGTATGACAACGTTGTAAGAGATCATCATGAATCAATATTCAGTTTTTCGGCATATTTTTCATATCATGTCTATTCATTGAAACGTTCTTCATGAAGGTGAACAAAACAATCGATCTATCAATCGATATGTATTAGAGCGACATGAGAAAGATTAGCTGGTTACGTGCGGATTTTATCATTATCATCATCTCAAGCTCGCACAGACATACACACTTTTGCTAACTGGTATAAATTGAAGTAGAGTGTATTCGATTCATATGATTTTGAATGTGGAAAATTGTGATCTATAACAAAATTTTGAGAATCAAAATTATATCAATTCATCACTATTACCATTTATTTATCAACGGCTTCGTTTCTCATCGACAAATGGAGAGAGAAAAATTTGTTCCATCCATAGTTAAGCAATTAGGAGGCTGGTAATAGTTTCAAATTTTGCAACCAACGGTCGATCATGATTATGCTATCATATATTATTAACCATCAATATGAAAGAATTCGGTCACGAAAGTGGAGCTTAAGTTTATCGTTAGGCTTATTCTGGTTAGAAATGAATTGTTAGTGAACAATTTCAACAGAGAAAATAAAAGAGAAAGAGAGAAAAAGAGAGAAAAAGAGTTTCTGGTACCTTTGACAAGCACTCAACGAACTGACGAGCATAGCTAGTGAGATTAGCACATTATCCAGTGTCTAAACAAACAAATTCAACAGATATCATCATGAAAAATGCTTGTTCAGGAATTTATCATAAAACACACAATATGATGAAGAACGGTGTCGAAGGGGCGGTAATGTGAGTCTCATGGCAGGCTGCGAGTGCGAATAAGTACACTACTACTAGTGTACTTTAATTAGCTGTTTGCATTTTTTGTACTCGATATTGGTAGAGAGAGTAGTAGATTAGTGGAGAAATGGAATAAAATCTCTTGTTCACGTTCATTGCTCATATTTTGGGAAGTGATATCCATGAATATATTAGTATCGAAGTTTTATGATTGATTATTAGTTCTTCACCAGATACCGAATTCAATTCAGTTCCCAGCCAAAATGAATAACATCCTTAAAGTGCTGATTACCTCGATTCCCGCGTGAGTTAAATTAAAATTTTCCGGTCCCGATGCATCTGTTCATTTTCCATTCTATTCACTCAATAGGAGAGGCCATTTGAATTGTTGCATCGGCTTTGGTGATCTACTCAAAGAACGAGGACATGAAATTTATTTCGCTCAGAGAGAAGGATTTCGAGAGATGGCTGAAAGCCATGGATTCGAATTTATTCCATTTGATGAAAAAATTTTTGAAAATGCAGATGTAGAACCTTGGAATGAATGGAGCAGAATGAATTCACGTCTTTTCAGATTTGATGGTGTTGAACGCTATCGTCAATTCACACCTGAAGATTGTGAACGCTGGGCTGTCATCGCAAAAGAGTATCAACTGACTGATAGAGCCTTGAACATAGTTTTTCGTGAAAACAAGTTCATCGATGTTGTAGTTTCTGATGTTGTTCTGAAATTTCCTAGCATCCATGACAGTGGAGTGCCCAGTGTTTCGATAACCTCCTTGAATCCTCTAATACTTTATCCGAACGGTGTTCCAGCATTTGTAGGTTTCAGTACTAAACAGAGAGATGAGAAGGTATTCGAGGACTATCGTAGAGTTTACAGAGAGGCCTGGAAAGATTTCAAACAGTATGTGGTGGATTGGTATATATCCTGTGGTAAAGATGATTGGGCAAAGAATTTTGATCCAGTCAAGCTGATAGATAATTCTGCTGATTTAGGATTTCATTATTATGCCTATGATATGGATTACCATGAATTCGGTCTCACGTATCCAATTTGGAATCGTGTTGACTGTTGTGTTCGGAAAAGTGAGAAAAAGTTCCAAATTCCTGACAAACTTCGCACTCTCTCAGGTAGGTTGATCTACTTTTCGATGGGTTCATTAGCATCGATGGACCACAAAATCATGAAGATGCTGTTGAAAGTTTTATCAAAATCTCCTCATCGATCCATCGTCTCAACTGGAGCTTGTGGGAATCAACTGGAGCTGTATGAAAACATGTGGGGTCAGCCTTATGTGGATCAGATAGAGATATTACAAACAGTAGACTTATTGATCACGCATGGTGGCAATAACACTCTGATGGAAACGCTATACTATGCTCGACCGATGATCGTGATACCATACTTCTTTGATCGATTAGACAACGCTAGACGAGTTGAGGAAAAGAAGGTTGGTAATCAAATCAACATCTGGAATTTCAATAAGGAAAAATTACTCAATGTTATAGAAGAGGTCCTCAATGATCATCAAATCAGAGAGAATGTCCAGAAAATCAGTGAAAAACTGAAAAACTCTGTAACACGAGAAGAGGCCGCAAAGAAGATTGAAAATTTGGTTAATTCTCATCGTTCCAAGAAGGAGTATTGAGATTTCTCCGTCGATAAAAATGTAACAATATTTGGAATCTCTTATTTCTCTTCTTACATCGTGCAGAATAGACAAATATTTCTCGACATTGATCTTCTTCTGAATAATTTACGGCACTTATATCGAGTTCAGATGATTCCTCGAATTGTTCGATAACTCCCCTTTCCAATACATCCACTCGTGTTTCTACAGGTAAAAGTATGAGGGAGTAATAATACAACCACTCCAGATGTCGGTATGACTACTGCATCCGTGCTCTTGCATGTCGAGAATGTTCAATAGGTTTGTTTGGATTATCAGAACAAAATTTATTCTAGTGATCAATACTAAGAAATTGAAGCTATCCGGTTTGGAACTAGCCTTTTAAGAACCAAAAAATCGATATTTGGATAGGATAATGTCACTGTGAATTTCGCCAACAGCCAACAGCCGTTTACATTAAGATTGAAACAAACGAGACCCTTCTCTTCATGAGAACTCTCACAAGCTTGAATTGTAGTGAAATGATAGATCAGGTGTGAGAATGGAAAATATTCAAATCATACCTAATGTCTCATGTTCTGTATATACCCTACATCTAGTAGCCTGATAACTTCACTTTTTCTCACTGATCATGCATGGAGGGGGGAGGGAAGAGTGAAGCAGCTGAAAGCGGGAAAAATAAAGTGAGAAAGAGAAAGAGAAAGAAAACTGTGCTCACAAGAAAGAGTAGGGAGAAAACGAACTAAGAAAAAATAGGAATGAGGAATGATCTTGGATGATTCTAGAGAGGATGGGAGTTATCTGTCCTTCTATGCCCGTTTTCAGAAGAGCTGGTTTGCTTGTCTGTTTCGATAATATATCTCCTGTCTTACCTACGCAAACAGAACTCATTACAGTTCTCATCAAAACACTGAGCTGGTTGTTTTTCAATTTCATAGTGGAGGGCTGTATTAACCGATTTCCTTCAATTCAATTGGAAAGATTAGGTTATAGAGATCATCAGATGAAATCGATTCTGCACTCATCTTTATCTTAGGCGAGTGAGCGTTTGGTAATCATCTCCTCAGCCAATCTCCTCAACTATCTTGTAGTAGTAAAGATTTTCGTGGTAGAGGCAAAACGATTGGAAATTGTTCTCATGGTAACAGCTCTTACTTGGATGGATATTGAGTCAAGGAATCCAAACTATGGGTCGTTGTGCACTTTGAGCGGGGGATAGATAGTCTGATAAACTGTAACTGGGTGATATGCTTGGAAGGAAATCATTCTTTAATATATACCTACTGTTGATGAATAAAATCATGATCCGTGCCTGGATAGAAGAGCAAGCTAACTTTCGAGTGGACTACTCTTACGATAAATAAGGTTCCTATCATATGCCAAACAAAAATCTCCCCCACCTTTTATCTAACTTCTTGCGCCACCATCTGGTAAGACCTAATAGTTACCTGTCATCACGAGAATCTATCGATACACAAATTACGAATCACAAAGTAGGGTTGAAATTCTCATCCCGGGATGTGAGAAACGATTTTCCGTTACTTTGAACCTCCATACCACTCTTCAATTCATGAATCTATTGAATGTGACCACAATGGAAGACTTTTTTTGACTAGCCAAATCCAAAAATCAGATAATGGATTTTGGTCTTATTTATTTTTCCAAGATCTCTAGATAGGATTATCCAAATGAGCAGATTGCGAATTGAAGGCTCGCAGCCATTCTTCTTTGAGAAAAATATTCAAGTTTGAGAGAATGAAATTCATTTCATTCCGAAAGTGAGAGAGGTGGAGGGACGAACATCAAATAAAAGATCGGAGCACCTCTGGAAGAACGAAGACGCAGAAGAAAGAGAATACGACTAAACCAGCCAAAACGATGAATGCCAGAGCTAATCCTGCAAATCGTTTATGCAAATTGCGAGAGCTTTCATTCTTGTGAGTCGGAGACTTGACAAGGTGTTTGAAAAAGTTTTTGAATGATTTCCAAGTCTTTGATAGCTTTTTCGTGATCTTATCTTGAGCTGATGAGGGTATTTCTCCAGCTATTTCGTTCAACTCAGATTTGTATATCTTCCGATTCTTCCACAACTCTCGCCAAAAAATTACATTCATCTCATTACGATGTTTCATTTTCAGCTCACCTCTTTCCTTCACCTCCGCTACAACTTTTTGAAGATCAGCACTATTGTTATAAACTCTCTTTGCAAGCCCTCTTAACTTCGCTTGTAGATTATGATCGAATTCTGTAGCACCAATCTCGTTCAAAATTTTTCTCTTGTCGATTCCAACATCGGTGTCACTAATAAGATGAGGGTATTCGTTGGATTTGATTATCTCCTCCAGCACTCGATCATTTTCATCAAATCCACCATCCACTGCACAGAGAGTGAAGAAGCTAAGGATTATCAGGAACTTCATTTTTATGATACTGAACACCTCAAAGGATGCTGGACGAGTTGGGATGCAAACTGATACTAAATGTCTGGTCGTGAAGATCTTCTGCTCATTGAAATTAAACAAGGAAGAGAAGGCATAATGAGTAGAAATTGTCAATCAGACATTAATCTCCTCCCCATCTCCCATTATCGATCAGACTCTCGTGCTAGCAAATGCGCACTAGCTTCCGAGCTAAATCATAGTTCTTAAAATCTGACTTCTTCCCCTCATCCTACTAGGTATCGCGTTGGCACTAACTCGGGGGTTCTATACACCTATCGATGATGAAACTTTACCTCGAGTGTCATCACTTGGTCCGAAGAATCGAGGAGATATCTTATTCGGTCAAATTGGGTTGAATTGCTGTAAATGACATGTCCGGGGGGAGAAACAGAGGAAAAGCGAGTGATACCCAACTATTTAGCTCTAGAAGCGATATAAGAGAAGTATAAAGGATCTTCGATCAAAGAACAATAGTCAAAAACAGCCATTTTCGGCCCTAGCTCGGATTTATTTCGAACCTGTTTTTTCTTATTGACTCTTCGATGAGAAGCACAATGGTGTCAATCTCAGCTGTGCAAAACGATTCGTTCTTGAAATATGAGTGCTAACGTTCTCAAGCTTTATTTGACTAGAAAAAATCTCAAACTCATTTCACAACCCTGATATAAGTCTTTCTGAGAGCAGATGCTTCAATCCACCAGATGATGCCATAAAAGATAGGACAAAATCATGAACCAATCACACAATTGAGGTGGACTACATTTCTAGTCAAAAATGTCATATCTCCAATAATTGCTCTGAACATATTATTTTATGATTAAATAGATATTACATGTTATGTTGAGGATTCTGAACGAGTATAACGCGCTCAGAGTGAGCGCTTTTTCCTTCCATCAGAAACAGTCATTCTCATGCTGGGAGAACCCTATCCCTGATAATCGCTCTGAAAACATTGCGAAACTAGCACAGTAGATACATCGTCTTGCGATGAAGACTCCAAGCAAGTGCGTTTCTGAGCTATTCGAAACATATCTCTCCTAATTGCTATTCATGGGTACCGAGAGATGGACGAATCAGCGGAAGCATTTCTCACTACCTTAAATAGGCTCGAGAATGGAACGGATCAAGAACCTATGAACAGTGTCCTCTATCTCAATAATGCTATCTGCGCCTGTGTGGTATCTTCAGGTCAGTTGAGCAAGCTCACTCAAATGGCTCCTTTTCTTCAGCTTTGAACTTTCTCTCAAATACATTATAGGGAAGTACACTTATCAGAGTGCGATTGGTACTGATATCAATATGGCTTAAGCTTGAGCGTGCA
Source organism: Brevipalpus yothersi (assembly GCA_003956705.1). Lineage (NCBI taxonomy): Eukaryota > Metazoa > Arthropoda > Arachnida > Trombidiformes > Tenuipalpidae > Brevipalpus > Brevipalpus yothersi. Next base: position 14,247 of record QZCP01000370.1, read on the forward strand.
CAGGATAGCGTAGAATGCTTCCGCTGATTCGTTCATCTCTCGGTACCTATGAATAGCAATTGGGAGAGATATGTTTCGAATGGCTCAGAAAAGCTCACTGCTAGCACGTCGGAACTTGCTTGGAGTCTTCTTCGCATGACGATGTATCTACTGTGCTAGTTTCGCAATGTTTTCAGAGCGATTATCAGGGATAGGGTTCTCCCAGCAAGAAAATGATTGTTTTCGATATGGCAAAGGAACCCTCTCTTTCAGCACGTTCAAACTCGCTCATATTTCTCATCATGCATGAGAGTTTCCATGGTCTCAGTTTCATGATGTGTTCAGAGCGATCACCAGAGATATGACATTTTGACTAGAAATGTAGTTCATCTCAATTGTGCGATTGATTCATGATTTCATCTTACTGTATTTTGTATCAACGAGCTTATAAGAGAATTTGCTGCCAGAAAAACTAATTTTTGGAGTTATCAGATGAGTTCGAGATTCTTTCTTGGCCGAATCAGGTTTCATAACGGTAGCACTCATATCTCAAGAACGAAACGTTCCACTTGGCTGAGAGTAGCCTTCACGAAGAATATATAAGAGAAGATAGGTTTCAGATAAATCTGAGTTAGGGCCGGAATGACTACTGTTTTTTCCTCCAGAGAAGAATCTGATGAACATTACCCCTATTCGAATCATCAACGGAAACCCACTGGAAAGTCGATAAAATACTTCGCTCCCAAATGGGATGTAGCTAACCAAACATAAACATGTCCTGAAACGTGCTGTGAAAGCTTCACTTCATTACTGATATATTATATTTCAGCTTCATTTTTCAAAAAGATGGAAGGATTATTGAGGAATTCTGAAATGACATCGAATAAGGAAGTTTATTTTCAAACTCCCTCAGTCGGCCTTGTAATATCAAGTTACTCGAATTCTCCAGCAATTTCTCAAGTTTACCTCATCCTTGATTCTCCTTTATAAACTTCTTAAATCGAATTGAACAGACAATTACTTTAACCTCGAACAATCAGAATCACTCATGAGAAGATGAAGGTTTTGATCATTGGAATAGAGAAAAATCGGCACAATCAAGTTCAATTGAATTTATTGATTTATAATCCCTGCGAATGTACATTCATCGAGTTGCCAGGAACTCGGCCAGCTGATCTATGAAGAGGGACATATCGGCAATTTGTAATTTGTCATAACATATTTGGATCAATTGTTGAATACTGATGCAGAAATCAATTCCTTGAGGTGATAACTCGAAAATCATACAATATCTGCAACTTTCGTCTAGAAAATACACAGTCCAGAGTATTCAAAATAAACAATCATTTTTGATAGTTACAGAAATAGAACTATGTGCCCAGCCTTATTCTCCCTGAAATCTGAACAGATAAATACTTATTGTTCATTCTGAGAGATATCCATACCTGATGATGAGAGAGATATTGTGACACAGCTTATACAAGGAGCAGAGCACTCACAATAATAAGAATCAATATGAGTTTGATTGATCTTCTTGGTTACTGGTTTCGATCTATCAGGATGCATTCCATCAGAAAGATTCCTCTAAGGATTTGGAGTTTCCTTCATGAAATATTTGAAACTCAAAGCACTTGACCCACTAACTCGTAGCCGGTTGTCTTTGACAACTCTTTGGAAGCGAAGAGAGCGATGTTAATACTGTTCAATCCAGAGCGAGAAAGGAACTGTAATCAACTTGATGCATCATCCCAGTAGCTCAGTAGAAATCTTTGATCATATTGCTGTAAGCAAATATTTCTGTTCAGATAAAGAACTATTCAATGAATACCCACCATCCAGTAAGAAAATAGGAGTCAACTAATATGAATACCTTCAAAAACTGAATTAGGAAAAGTGGGGCTGATTCATCTGAGCAAATGAACTTACCTCTATGCCCTCAACATACTTATGAATTATGAGTTGATCATGAATCGAACATAGATAAGTCGAGACTGTGCCATCATCACTATGGTTCATTGGATTCTCATCATTCCGATCACTTGAAGGCAATGAAAGATCAATCAAACCAAATATATTGCAAGAAATCACAAAATGAAGATGAAACCATCGCCATACCAACAATCCATCGTTCTCCTGATAACTCGAGACTGCATTCACCAGAAGCTATCAAATCAAAAACCTCAATTGAACTCAAGAGTGTGCTAGCTTACTCCATAATGAGCTGGAAATTGGAGCAAAATTATGCTCTCAGAATGTGAGCATTCATCATGCTTTATAACCAAATTCTCGATACCCACTCTCCCTTGAGCAGAGAAAGTGTTCCCAATTGAGAGTGAGAATATTTTCCTTATCGCACACTTTACATTTGCTAGTTTTTTCCAGGTGAGCAGTCGATCAGAAGCTCGGCTCATACTGAGAGGCTGATAATTGGACGAATATTTCGTCTTACTTGATGCTAGATTTGAAGACTGATTATGATTAGTATTATTCTTCCTGATATTCCTTAAATAACAAGGCGATTGAATCTGTGGATAGTTACAAGATGATTTTAACGAGTTGTTGTTGGCTAAAAGCGAAGGAGCTCATCCTCTGGCAGAAGAAAAATGGTGTTTTCACTCAATACTTCCAGAGATACAGTGATTCCCTCTTGGAAAAGCAAAATTTGCCACAGAATGAGCGAAAATTTTATATTGGTGAACAGAATTGAGTTTGACAAGATCAAGCTCCAATCTCTCTGCAAATCGATGAATCGAAGCTGATCAAGGATTAAAGTTTTTCTGGACAGTGAATTTTCAGGGTAACATGAGTTGTAGTTTGTTTACGATGGAATTCGATTGATATAATTTGATGATTCAAATCTCCTTTTTTTAGCAAAATTTTGATTACGATTCATAGCAACCGTTAGAGCTAGTTGAAATAAACTGGAAGAGAGGAAGAATCTGGTGGCTTCCACTCGTCCAAGAACTCTTCAGGCTCCTCCAAGACACTGATTGTCTCTTGTCTGGGAAAAAACTGTCCACATCTCCGGGGAGAATGTTCAGTCTCCAAAGGTCAAATTTCAGCCTTGAAATCAGGCTCTAGGACCATCTTTTGTTAATCTTGTCCATTCTTCAGCAGAATTTCTGAGATATGGAATAATATAAATGTACAATGACCTCATCATGAGAAAGCTCTATCCTATCAATGTATTAAAACCAAGATTAGTGAATTTGCTCAGCGAGAGAGCTTTCAAGGTGGTCAAGGTGTTCCCCTTTTCTCTCTTCGAAGAACTCTTCACCCAGCTTTGAATTTGTCTCTTCTTGAAATTGGATGAATGTAGACCGGGAAAGATTTTGTTGCTTATGCAGATCTCAGAACCTGGAAGATAACACTAGATATTCTCCTCGTCTCTTCCTATCAGTACTCTTCAGATATGATAAATGTTTTTTGAAACAATTGATTCAGGTATATCACTCCAATGTCCTCAAGCGTTCTGAAAGAAGCAATAATTTCACACCAGTTTCTGGGTTTTTTTGTTCCTAGATGGACTTGTAGCGAGAAAAACGAAATAGTATGGAGAATCAGAGCAGAACATTAGGAATTCAGATGTAAAATTCAAGAACACTTTCTTCCTGTGTGAACTTGATGATAAATGTAATCCAACTCGAAGCACATGTTTATAGATAAAGTTCCGTATCCACTTCTGCACCAAAATACTCTTCGTATGGGAACGACATCGAAGGCACTGAGCTATGTTTCATGGAGCTCTTTTTAAAGTATTAAATTACAAAGTTTAGCTTGATGGCCCCTCCATTAAGCCAAGGAATGAACTAATAGGTAGCTCTGCTTTCAAATATAAAAGCTGATAATGTTCAGTCCCTCGTTGCAAGAATCAACCTTCTTCTGCTTTTGTGTTTCCTGGAGAGTTTAATGACTGAATCAGTTTAAGGCATTATTCAATCTCCCAGTACAGTGCAAACATCATCAGAAATCAATGAGACATGTCAGGGTGAGCTTCTGATCATGAAAATTCATTCGGGCTTTTTCTTATTTAGAAGCTTATATTTCCTTGATAAGCGCTTCAGCTCCTCAGTAGCTGATGGGATAGGTTCCAGCTGGCCAGTATAGAATGCATTCGTTATACTCTGGAATATGGCCACATCCATTGGGTCCCACGACTTTTCGCATACGAGATTGAAGTTTTTTGGTACCTCATAGAGCTTACAGTGTGTTAGTCCCCTGATGAGGTCACTTATTCCAGGTGGATCACTCGTTTCAGCATGAAATATTGCTTGAAAAAAGATAAAATTACTTGACAAATGATTTCAAGGTGATGACTTGTAGGAATTCCTTACCGAATATCAATATGAGGAATCCTCGAATAGAGAAAAGTTCAGCTCTCATGTTACAAAGCTCTCGTAAATGGCCTGGAGCTCGGGTAGTTTCTATAATACTATATGCAACTCTCTCTATGAAAATGATAATTACTTCCTCACTCATTATTTCGCTCTTTATAAACATAGTCTGTTTCCACAGGAATACACTATGAGCATGTCTGGGAGTGAACTCATTGAGAGGGAGGGAATGCTGCTGACTGTCTCCTGATCCCATAAGTTTCGAACTACTTTTTTCCAGAAGAAAATTTTATGTTAAGATGTATGAATCCATTAAATCACACTGATTGGTGGTAACTCCGAAGAAATAAACATGTATTGGCATGAGAGACTTTGAATCCAATTTTGAATTTTTAGCATTAGTTCTAACATGATCCTGGAGCTGGGTACTCATACAAATTACTGTATGATACACCGAATAGTTCTCAGGAATTCAGAAGAGAAATGCCATGCAATTCGGGTCCTAAAAGCTATATTTATGCACTATTTCGGTGGAAATTTGAGGCAGAAGTGTTTCATGATCCTTTCCCACCATGAATCAACGGAAAAATGAACTCAGCAACAACATATTGGAAGACAACAAAAAGAAAACAGCTTTTCTTCTACCTTTCCTACCAACACTCCCTCCTAAGAATTGGAGCAACACGATCAATGGTTATCCCACTCTTCATTTACTCCAGTTTAGCATAAATTCGAGAAGATCAATCACTACATTTCCATTTCATCGCGTTTGATCAGCGAGCTTGAGGGAGTGCATTGGAGATTTTTATCATTTTCTAGTGATAGAAGGTCACCCCAGGAGAGGAAATATTTGGGTGAATACCCATTCTGATCAATCTAATACCTCAGTGAATTGTCGCCCTTCGAAGAAGGGAGGTGCATCTTCCTATGTCCAATTTGCAGTGGCCCCTGATTTCAGAAAAAATATATATTCCGGAACAACATGGTGGGTTGATCGTTGTTATCATGACTAACAAGATCCGGAGAGTCTTTCCCTCATTCAGATATGAGGCCCAAAACTGGACCATCCCAGTCAACAGAAAAAAGATAAGATGGCAGGAAGAATCAGCATGGATGCTTTATCATATGTTACCTATGTGTTAGAGATAGTGGAATTAGAAAGATAGAGAAAGGACAGATAGTTGAATACTCGTTTTCAGAGGGAGTTGAGAAATGGGGGAAAAAATTGAAATTGTGGAATGAAACGTTTCAATCTCTATGTTTCAGCTGGATGGACTCTATATTTCAATATTCCTCTTCGAATTGAAGAATCATTCCCAACAAAATAGAGAATTGAGAATTCATTCCTCAGTTGCAAGAGACAGTATTGAAATTTCATCCCTTCTGGTGGTAGAAGAAGTGGATTCTCACGAATTAAGATCTCTCTGTTGTAGAATTGAGGACGAATTGTTAATTGTAGATACATCCGTCATCTCTGACCCTGGGAAAGTTTCCACTAACCTTGAGAGGGTGAAAAATAAAACTCAGCAGAGAAGCTGTCTCACTGACTTTGGGCCGAAAATAAACGTAAAATTGATTAACTGAATCAACAAAGAAGCCAAAATCCAGAGAAAATTCAGATTTTGCGAGTATTTGTCTCAATAATTCGATTTAGAGTAAAAAACTGTAATTTCATCCCTCCATTCTTATACTTGAGGAGAGAATATTGAATGAATGATAACACATGAAAACAGAAGCACTTGGATGAAACGTTTCACAAGAAATAGCATTGGTAAAGGAACGTTTCCCAAGAAGGAGGTTCTAACTGAAGAGCTTCCACAAGAGAGAGTGCCTTCATGGAACGTTTCTGAAGAGCAACCAATGAAGAAAAGCTTCGAATGCTAGAATCGTTTCACAGATTATTCCAGAATGGAATTGACCAGAGACTATTCTAATCGTTTCCAGGGGGATTTTTAGCGGTAATGGGGGAGAAATGGAAAGAAAATTTCCTATCTTCCTGTAATCTTCCTGTTTTCTTCTTGGTGAATAGGCTTTGGCGCTTATTCCAAACAGAAAGATTGCAAGAAGAATCATCGATACTTGAAATCTGTTGACTGGGATCGAGCAATACCAGACTGTGGAAGATCTTTTTCTCATTCGATTGCTGCTAAGATGACCTCCCAGAATGTCCCTCTTGGGTGTCTGGGAGAGTTGCGTCTTTCTCAAGAATTAATTAGGCCTTTACCCAACCAAACACAGGAATGGAACAGCATCACGATATTCAGAAACCACGAAAGACACTGGGATGATTTTCCTTCGGCGTTCAGATGTTCGCACATTACATCTGATGATAAGGTCTTAAGGAGAGTGATGAATATTTTTTGCCGTTTGCACTTTCCTCAACTAATTCACTCCTGGGCTGTAGTATATTCCCCCTGTTTTTAAAGCACAGATTTGTGGATAAGGTTGATAACATCAGTTGTCTTCTTCGAGTCAATTGGAGAAGTGCTGCCCAGGATCATTTTCAAGATCCATGTTGAGTCCATTATTTGCAACTTGTTCTCGGAGGACGGATATGCATAACTATCTATCTATCTACTTGACATAGTTAAGTGTGCATCACGAGCGTTTTGCAGGGAAACCTATCATACTGTTTCTAAGATTCAATCCCACTATTTTTATCTTCAAATTAGGATTCATCCCCCCATTTCTATGAACAATTGGAATCAGAATATTGACAGACCTCATCAGTCTGACAAAATAGAAGAGTAAATTTATATGGATAAGTATGAACATCTCTGGTGTCAAAAAAGATAAAAACTCATCTGCTAGCAAGTTCAGCAAACATCACTACTCTCTCTCTTATTACTGAAGCTAAGCCGCTCTCATTGTGGTTCTTCAGTAGCGTGTGTGATTTTAGTCGAAAAAGGATTTTTCTGAACAGAATTATAGGATCTGGGAGACAGAAATCAATTGTTATTATTATATGCTTGGCTTACTCTCCAAACTTCGACACATTCCGAAGGATGACCCCTACTACTACTATACTGATAAATGTTAGAGACTCTCTCCCTCTTCACACCATGTTTGATTTCTTCCCTCCATTCTTCGATGAGACGATATGGGGGAATATGGGGGAATGCTTGATTAATCTGCTCATCGTCCATGAAGCAATGATGAACTATGATGATTGAGGCGTGTGAGCATTTGATTATTCGTAACCCTCTCATCTTCACATTACGGCATGTATTCAGTGATAGAATCTTGGTGTTTCCCTTGAAAAAATAAAGTGATGATATAATATGAAAATGAAACATCCTCTAGCAAATTGATCCTGCAATTTTCATCGAAGCATGAGAAGGCAGAAGCTCTTCCTCCAACCTCTGAGAATTGTTTTTAGTTGAATATTCTAATAAGAGCAGATGAAATTCGGCTGATTCAGATCAGAGGAGAAAATTGATATTTTCAGATGATTGACTGCATTTCAGGAATTTCCTCAACCTCACCTCAGTTCTGTGTTGAGATATCTCCGTAAGAATAACACTTGTATCGAGTTAGTCCTCCTTGCCAATTGAATCATCTGAAACTAGCTAGGATTCAAAAAAGAACAACACGTTCCTCCCCAAGGAATAAGGTTATTAGCTTTCGTTATCTCAAAAACTGTTACATTTTCCATCGGTCTGTCCGGACCTAAATATTGAACAGATGAATTCGGATACAAGAAGATATCAAACACAACTAATTTACCCGTAATCAGCCAACGGAAAGTACAAGATGCGGTCAGCTCCACCTAAGGATGTACTTAAATTGTAAGAAAGGGGAAGGTAGAGAAGAAGTTGTGTCCTCAATCAAGCTGAATTCATTTCATGCTCTCCAAAACTAACGTCAGAGACAGATACATATGGATTTCTTTGCTATGAATTTATCGCTAGCATTCAAGAAGTAGGAATGGAAGAATATCATCATGAGAACTTATTAGCCCCACCATATCCCCCACCCACTATCAAAAGATTCAAGATGAGATGATCCCTCTCATGCTTATTTTCCTGCTTCCTACTTTCCAACCACATCGCCACTCTCTTCAGCATGAACTAACTTTGTACTTGTAGAAACTTGAACGCGTAAAGATGGACGTAGAGTGACCGAGACTTGATCTCACCATGAGGATCATCCTTGGAAGCATGAGAGTCACCAAGCATTTACATGTATTATTTCTGCTTATATCGATCTTATCGACTCGAAGCTAAATAATCATGAAGCTAGTGGACGACAATCTCAGCCAACCAGTGTACCTTCTCTGCAAATTGTGTTAAAACTCACACCAACCTGCTACCCATAAGCTCAAAGAACAGATCTAGATCTTCGAGGCTCCATGGTATGGTATGGTGAGAGCCTAAGAATCGATGAATTTCTAGGGAGCTTCCATCTCACCAGCGTCTGTATGGAAGATTAGTACTATTAGACTGACCCGATTATCCATCTATGACGTTGATTTTGGTGAGTACTATGTAAGTTCATGATGACAGGGGTGAGTACAGTATCTCCTACTGAACCTACATTATTTTCCTTGATAAAAGCACTCAAACTGACTACATAATATAACTGTTATCATCTCATAGTGTAGTACTCAACCAATAGTTTTGATGATTTATAATAAACCAATTGTCGGGCACAAAATGTAGGTCAAGCAGCTGAGTAGGTTAGCGATCTTCAAGCAAGAAAAAGGAAAATTTTCATCTTTTGATCCATTTTTTCTTCACTAAAAATATCTCAGAAATATTTAAGAATTCTTTTTGGACTGGTCTCAGATAGGTACATGATATGTGTGAGTTTAATTGGATTGAAAATTTGGTTGGAAATATACCTTCTTTTCTCCAGTTTACCACCTCTTTCACTATAATGATTGAAAATCTCGACGAACATGATTTTCCCTGCAATTTTTCTTCTTGCAAGCCTGTCTATATCAAGAATATGATCAGTAATTCGAATTGCTCTATCTAGATAACCTATCCAGAAGGAACATCGAAGCTACAGATACATCAATCTAAACTGAAAAGCCCATCTAGTGATCTTAAAAATACCGGAAGTTACACAACAATACATATATTTTTTGAATAGAAAATGATATCTTTTCTAATGATGTCACTCATTTGCTCGTTTTATGAAGCCAGAGATAATGATGACAAGTTTTTAGCACATAAACCACCATTGAAATTGTCGAACGGAAGAAATTTTTTTAAAAACTCAAAGAATGTAGTGAAATTGTTGTATCAGGCACCGAACATAAATATCGGAGATTGAACTCAAGAAATTCAGTTACCTAGACCTTAATAGATATATATTAATGTGTCAGGGAGAGATTTTCTAAAGATCAAGCAAAAAGTTCAAGTTCAATGTGGAGTTTTGCATATATTTGGAAACAAAGTATCAAAGTGTACAGTGTATAGTCAATGATTCAATACACTAATGTTGTGTGATAAAATTTGTTATAAAATGGACCAGTTTTATCGAATAGGCTTCCATAGACGCTTCAATAACTACATAAGCCAACACTACTTCATTGGAAATGTTCATAACAATCTATAGCTGATGATTAATGGCTGTACTCCATGAAGAGGACATGTCTAGAGAAAATCTTATTCGACTCATATCCTTTGATGCTGTATACAAAGAAAGGTTAAAAGGATCGAGGAGAAGTACAGTTTATCAACTTCGGATTGAATAATTTGCACCACAATTTCCCCACATTGTTGTCAATTTTGACTACTGCTTGTTTCCGGGTGATGAATCGTTCGATAAAGGAATATCTCTTGAGTGAGAAATAAGAACATTTTTTCGTGAGAGTGTCCATCAAATCGGAAGAATCTGGTCCTCGACTAATGCTCTTTCAATCCTTGGAGTGTTCAGTCGGACATCAGTATATGATGTGTGATGGAGCAAGGCTAGAAACTTGAAGGAAAAGCAATCTGTGCACGTATGCAAGGTGGTTGAGTGAATCCTTTCTCACAAGACTATCCGATTGAGAGAAGTTTTGAAATGAGGAAAATTCTGACCATTCGGCCTCAAAGAACTTGAAAAATTATCTCAATATCAATTCAAAGATCTAGGAAAATGTTTACAACACATGTACTCGATCGAAATAAGTATGAATCGTTACATCAATCAATTCTGCGCGGAGTGACTCCCATCATCATGACTCGATGAACAACTTGACCAAACATGTACAACGACGCAATCTACCATATAATACTAGATCAGAGAAACTGAAACATGAGATGATTAGTCAATCGTTGATAATTTTTCGGAATGTTTCAGATCAAACTGTTACCACGTTGTTGGCTTTTTTTATCAATGCTCGGTGAGTAATTTTTGTGCAATTTGAAGCTCGATCAGTCAACAAAAACTTTCTTCGATCTGATACGATAACACCAATGATTTGATTGATGATTGGTATTTATCCCTTCTCTTGCTAATTAGAATTTGATTGGATCGATGGGGTAAGTGGAATGAAAGGTGCCCCCGATTTTATAACATTAATTGTTAATTAATGATCTCCTATCTATTATCAAGACTTGTTATTCAGAGGAATTACTCTTCAATGGAGGAAGAAGGCCATTTCCTTTTATTGTCCACCTCTGGTAGGACAACTGCAATTATATCAATCATTCTCGCTAATCATCTTCTTTTATAGGGTTTCTAGAGAGGACACTGGAGAGCATTCATGCATTGGTATCAGAAAAAAGGGGAATAGAATATTTGTACCAGAATGGTGTGTGACGGTTGATGGTGAGAAACGAGGAAGAATAGCAATCTATGCACCAAAACCAACTGGTAAAGTAACTTCCTTCTCACGAGCCTGTCCATATCAGAGATATGATGAGCAATTCGATTTGCTTTATCAAGATGATGATTTGAGGCAGATTATCGTTGCCTCAGATGGATCGCCCGGCACTGATAAGCCAAATGTAGTGATCTTGAGGATTTCAGGAATTTCTGAAGATCCTGATTCCGTAGCTTGTTTTTGGTCTGACCACGCAGACATCTTCTCTGAATCATCAAATCCAGCCATGTCGATGGTTGTATTTTGGAAGCGTGGGCCTGATGGAGAGTTCTTCTTCGTTCAGAGGCTTATAAGTGATTCTATCAAGCAGAAAAATCATTCGGATGTCTATTGAGATCAAATACTTCTCCACCGCATTGAGCTTTCATCTTGAAGTTTTTCTCATCAAATTCAGTGATAACATTCTAGAGTGAAGAGAATGAGATGGAGTTCCACTTGTTACCCAGGAAAATGTTTTCATCACCAACTTACTCGAATAATTAGGAATGGTTCAGCACAGAATAGGAAAAGTACTTCGTCAAGCCATTTGTACAAGGAAGAAACCAAATTTTCACCTTCCGCTTCCAAAAGAGCCACTTTTTGCACCTAAACAGTGTTCAAATTGGTCATATAACCACCTAGAGCAATTGCTGCCTGTTCGAAGGCTTGCTTCAATGTTTCACCCCCTATCAAATGAATTGCGGATTGATTAGTTTGCAATCGACAATCGACCCTTCGGAAGGCTCACGATTGAGACTAAGGATATCTCTACGTACATGCATGGATCCTAGAAAATAGAGAGTGAAAGTTAATGTTGAGTTTTGTATCTCATATCAACACTTACTGGACATCGGCAGTGTGATCAAGTCTATTTTGATGGGTGAAAATGCAACAGGAAAGTTAATATACAACTCAATGGCCTGTTGAGCTCATAGTACTCACATTCATATTTAACTTGTGGTAAATTGAGATCACCAGCTTCAGGATCAACAATTTCAGCATCCATGATGAATACTAATTTTAATTGAAAATCACCATGAACACAATAATCTCTGGAAAGAATATACAGCTATTTATAGAGCTCTAGTGGATAATTTCCTTTCCTTTCCACAACTTACACATGTGTTGAGCATGCTGCAATGTTTACGGTGATATGTAAATTATTCAATCGAAAAATGCTCAAATTCGAAAGGAAAAAAATTCCACTCAAATATTAACGTAGGACTCCTCTAACAAGTAACTTGAATACGTTGCACTCCTATCTCTTGATATTTTTTTCCCCTAGATAACACATGCATGATTCATAAATGCATTTATTTTCAATGATTAATACCAGATTCGGACCTAGAAAAACTTTTTGGTCTGTGGGTCGCGAGGAATGTGCTTGATAATGAAAATGCAAAAATTCAATATTTTGAACAATTTAAATTTAAATATCTTAATTTTTACATTTGAACTTTGCTGATATCAATACCAGTTGCATGTGAAATCATGATGACAATTCTACATGGAAAAATAAGGTTGTCCGAAAAAATTGTCAATCAGGTGGAACGATTGAACATTACAATGGTAATTAAATAATCTTGAAACAGATGTACCATTAGTATCTACTGTTAAACTGTGGGTCTAGAATGCAACTATAAGAATCAGTTATCATAGAGACGCCTTATTAACATTCTAGCAATCAAAAATGGTGAAAAATATTCGTAATCGAAAGAGACACCGTTCGAATGAAGATCATGGAATTGACCCAGACTCACAGCACACAAAACACCAGAATCTCGAACCATCAAAACTTGATCATCATCAACTTGATCCAATATGAAACACAGCTTGTTTGTACCATCTTCCAGTAATTTTCTGTACATATAATGTTTTTCGCTCCAAACATTGAAGTCGATACCTTACTCAAATGCTTCAGAAAGTTTGAGATATGATACTTTGATAATTAATCTACTCATCTGGAAACTGTAAGCGTCAAGTAATGAGAATATGTACTTAGGCTTTCCCTTCACTCTCAATCTTCTTTGAACAAATACTACTTGGCTACTTGAAACTCTCGATATGTTGTTATAAAAAAACCAACAATTAGTAATTCCATTAATATGGTTGTCATTTTTTTCTGAATTTTGGTTTTTGATATTGAAGTCTGTCGAGTCCTGGAACCAAAAATCTTACCCATTTTTCTACTTAGTTTTGTTGTGATATGCTCAGCAAACAATAGTTCTGAGCAGAGCAATTTTGAAGGTGTTATCGATGACATAAACAAATTAGGCCATTTTCCGGATCCTATTGGTGATATCAACAAAACCGACAAGAAGAAGATTATGGAAGAGAATGGTCTGGACAAATTGGATCCGGGAACTGCGGACGAGTGCAAAGCCATGTCCCTACAGATATTTGAGAATAGTGATGAATTGAGAGGCATTGTCGAAGGGGCCAAAAGTCCCAATGATTTGGATAGAAGCAAGATGAATCCTGCTTTTTGGCGTGAGATTGGTAAAAATAAGAAATCTTACAAGCCTAAGCTCACAGAACTGATCACTAAAGTTCCAACGAATGTAGCCGAAAAAATGAGATCAAAGTTGGTCAAATCTTTGAGATCAATTGAAAAAATTCCAGGAACATTGAAAAATTTGTTCCTACCTTCTAAAAAATCCCCATCGTCATCTATAACCGCTGTCACCCAAAGATCTCACAATATACGGAAACGCTTCATAATGACGTTATTTTCGTTGATCTTAATGTGCATCGGAATGATACTTTTCACCTTCTTCTACATAATTGTCATCATACCAATGATAATATGGGCCCAAATGGTCAAAACAGTTGCCTGGATAATGGGAGTAAACTTGCAAAGTCACGGCCACAGTTACGGCAAAGGTTACGGCTATGGCAATAACGGTAACAATCATGGTGCTAACTACGGTAATAATTATGGCAACGGTCATGGCAACAATTATGGTAATAGTCATGGTGCTAACTACGGTAATAATTATGGTAACAATCATGATAACAATTATGGTAACAATTATGGTAACGGCGGTTTTGAAGGAGGTAAGTTAACATCAATTGATTAATTTTCTTCTCTCTTTTGTGTGTGAAGGTGGCCTTTTGATGTGTCCAAATTGGTGTGCTCTATGGCCTTTTTTGCAGGCTTTAATGGCAAACTGGTCGCTTTAGAAGATGTATCTCTTGTTCCGAAAAATTTTGTTCATTGATTGGTGTAGTGTATTATGTGTATTGAATGAGAAGATAAGAACTTTTGTAAAAATTTAAATAGACTGACTGATCACATCGGGAGATACATCTGACAATTACTGATCTCCTGGCACTTGATGCTTTCTGAGCACTTGGTGCATGGTATTGGGAGAGTGTTGAAAGGGTTGCTTGGTGTGGTCAGTGAGATATCATATAGGTTTATTAAAATTCCAGAGGGAAGGTGCAATCTGACACAGTACCTGTGCTATATTGTAAACATCAGCTATTGCACTTTTTTGAAGTAAAACTTTTGCTTCATTAGGAAATTACAATTATCAACACGGCGATGGAAGCTACTCAGTTCAGGAAGAAGGTTGGTCCGGCAATCATCAGTATGGTACCAGTAATACTAACACCCAAAATCAAGGGTATGAAGCTTCAAGGGAGATACCATCAGTACATCATATCCAGTATGAGTGGTTAAAATGATACAAAAAAGTCGATATTGGGTTAATTTTCTCTGCATGATACATTTTACCAATTTTTATTCACCAATGATCCTATTCAATAAATAAGCCTTCCTGTTTTTGGTGAATGGTTTTGTGGCCGAAAAATTTGAATTTCTGAGATGATTGAGATTTTTGGGAAGATCAGTCTAATGGCTTAGATGTACTTTAAGGGGCATATTAGTATTCTTTCATTTTCTTTCATATTCTCAATGAATACTTGTAGATGCCAATCCATCATAGCTTCCTCGTCTGAAAGCATCTTGTGAGTCAGAGGAAAAGTGCTTGGTGATGAAGGAGTGAGAATTTTGAGTCTAAATTTTCTTGTATCCAAACTTTCAACAAAGATCAGCCGTTCAAAAGCCTTCAACAAACATTAAAAAACAATTAGTCGGAAATTCTCAATGAATTCGTGAGCTGCTGAGGAATTTATTCACCGTTATTGATCATGAATAATAGGATCAATATCTAATTATGGTATCTCATCTCATCAATATTTATACTGTATCTGAAGATACAAGCATATCTGAGGATCATATCTGTCACTAAGGGAGGCACCATTCCATCAGAATTTTCCTCAATTCAAATATGAAGATTTTGAATTGTAATCCAACCCAATCTCTGCTATTATCGATATGCATCAAGGTGACGCTCACTCCAATCGTCCTCTAATTTTCCGTACAGGTGACATTTTTCGCTAATAATATTGGAGTCGATATTTTACTCACAATCTATCTGAAGTTTGAGATATGATACTCTGATAATCTATTCAATTAGAAAGCTACAGGCTTCAGGCATTGAAATTTTGTACTAATGTTTTCCCTTGATTTTCCGATTTTTTTGACAAATGTTTGGCCCATCGAAAGCCTCAAAGGGCTTGAAATATATATTTACCGTTATAAATACAAAGGAAAAACTTCCCGGTTCTGAATTGTTTGGATACCAGTTTTTGTTTTCAAGCTTCCTGTAAGCTTGAAATGAGAATCATTCCAATTTTTTTATTCGGTTTTCAAGCTCTATGTTCAGCAAGCAATAGTTCTGAACAGAACATGGAGGTTATTATCGATGATATTGTCAAAACGGGCGAGTTTCCGGATCCTATTGGTGATATCAACAAAACCGACAAGAAGAAGATTATGGAAGAAAATGGTATGGACAAATTGGATCCCACAACCGCAGACGAATGTAAAGCCATGTCCTTACAAATATTTGAAAATAGTGATGAATTAAGAAGTATCATCGGAGGAGCTAAAAGTATTGATGATTTGGATAAAAGCAAGATGCTTCCTGCTTTTTGGCATGAGATAAGCAAAAATAAGAAAACTTATAAGTCTAAACTCAAAGAACTTGGCAAGAGAATTCCATCAAATGTGCTAGAAGGAGTGAAGTCAAGATTGATCAAACCTTTGAGATCACTCGAAAAAGTTCCAATATCATTGAAAAGTTTGCTGAAGTATACAACGAAACCAAATTCACTATCTACGACGACTGTGAGCCAAAGATCTCACAATATACGGAGACGCTTCATCATTTTTTCGCTAATCGTATTGTACCTTGGACTAGTAATTTTCGCTTATTTCTATATCATCATTTGTATACCTATCATAATCTGGGCCACTCTCAGTGATCAGCCGTTTTATGTTATTAATAACAACTATCAACTTGGACCTGGTGCTTCGAACTATCAGCCCGGGTATGGAGGTACGAACAATCAATATGGAGAAGGGAATAGCAACTATCAGAATTTCGAAAGTAGCAACTATCAGTATGGATATGGAAGTAATAATTATCATTCTGGAGGTGGTAATTATAACTACCAATATGGAAATAATAACAACTATCAGTATGGAAATGGTCACTACCCAAGAATGAATAGAAACAAAAATATTCATAGCGTAGACGATTATAAAACACACAATCATCATGTCCAGTATGACAAATTCAGATGAAACAAAAGTTCAGTGGTGATGTAATTTACTCTAGTTTGATACATTTTACTTATTTTTTCTCATGAAATACTATTAAATCCTCTATTCTTTAATGTAATGAATCATGCATAATTCAAAAAATGAAAAAAAAGAATTATTTTTGATAAACTTTAAACTGGTGATTTGTTGTCTCATTAGAAGCACCGAGATTTTGATTTTTTTTTATTCTGACTGATAATCGTGCATTTTTGGAAATGATTATTCTTTTAACCGGAAAATGGATAGAATTTGCAATTCAACTTATTATTTTTGATCTTGGATCATAAAAATGAAGATAAAGAAAATTTTTCACTCCATTTTCAATTTATGAAATTATATTTATTTATATAAGTATATATTAATGCATATATTTATCTAGATTATATCTAAATTCTCAGCCAAAGATTTTTCCTCTTGTATAAGCTTGTAATTATTGAATCATTATTTTTGTTTCAGTCCATGTCTTCAGGATGTAACCAATTCTTCCTGATGAGAGATTTGCAAGCTAACGAAATTGATAGAGTTTTCACTTTGGTAACGAGTGAAGTGGTCAGCAACTAGCTGCTATAAAAGATTTACTTTACAACTGATCAGTATTAAGATAAATTCGAGACACTACGTCAAGTCTGGATCTTCGAGATGATTGTTTTCCTAGTATTTTTGTCCTTGTTTTCAGCAACTTTTGCTTGTGGTTAGTGAATTTTTTTTCTCAGTAAAGATGATAAATAACTTAAAATCTGTGATTTCATATGAAAAAAACTAAAATTTTATGCTTTGTATTCCAATTTAGAGTGTGGAATCCCGAAAGAAGGCGATTCTCCTCACCCATGGCTAGTCCGTTTGGCGTAAGTCTTGATTAACGGTCATTATTAACATACAAATATTCAGAACATCTATCATTTATCATTTTTCACCAGTTACGACTACACCGAAACAAGAGAGGAAAGTACATGGCTGCTTAGAAAAGTGATTAAAACCGAGAAGAAACGTATTGTCTGTGGTGGAGTCATTTTGGATGAGTCACATATTCTGACCACCGATCGATGTCGATCAGTTTATGGGGCTTCAGATGAAACTTATACACTGTTCGTTGGATCTAATCCAGTGAAGCAGATCAACATTGGAAAACCAGAATTCCATAGTAAAGTGTACAACATGATCACGCGATTAGATCGACCATTGGAATTCTGTGAAGATGTGAAGCCAATTTGTCTTTCCAACAAGAACTATGAACCCAAAATTGGATCCGTTCTAACAATTGCCGGTTGGGACACTGATGGTGAACATGGTCAACCTCTCATAAAATCTGTTCCAACATTCATGAATTTCACCTTGAAGGGTAACAATATTGTGTCTCCCAATGCGATAACAATTGATACTGAACTTTTTACCTGATGTAGCCAGCAGAACTCGATACCGTGATGGAAATATTGTCGTTGACAAGGCAGGAGATGTTGGCTGCTCAGGCTATGAAGGAGGACCAATGATGTATGAAAATGAAGGAAAATGGTTCCTTTATGCATCAACTTTCCAAATTGGTGAATGTGATGAACGTAAACGCTTGAGTACTGCAGCCACAAAGGTCAAAGATCGTCGTCAAATGATTGAGCATTTGACCAAGTCTTGCTTCCTTCTGTAACAATCTTGAACGTCTTTTATCCCAAATTGAAGCGTCCTGACTCAATTCTCTTAATATGAGACGAATTTTTTCATGATGAATAATTCGTTTGAACTGATCACTTATTGAAGTAGTAAAATTTCTCTGAAGATTGGATGAATTTCCAATCCCTATCATCCTCCATTGATGGAGGATGACAATTAGTCCACTCTGTGTTTTTTCCGAAAGTATCATCTTACACTATCGATTGCATAGAAGTACCAACTGATTTGAATTTACATGTATGTATATACACACATATATATACATGTATATGTATATTCACTCCTTATACTTAGAGATGAGACAGATGAGTCTTTTGGAAATTTTTTGTACATCAAGTAGCTGATTTCGTTTCATGAGACCAACAGAAAATTCTGTACGTTATAGTTAGGTCCCTAATTCATTGAAGCTAATCAGTATAATAGAGGCAGTTCTTTGTTGGAGGCTTGATGGATTGGTAGATTCACCGAATGCTAGATTGAATCATTTCACGATAAAATTGATAAATTTTGGGATCATTTTTCTCAGTTTGCTCCAACTTCCTAATTTTTTATTAGGATCTCAGTTTTCCCTCTCCAAATCGAATGAATTTAATTCAATTTTCGTCTCGAAAAAATAATGTGAATACAAATCAGTAATGCACCGGTTATTGTTCAACATTCAGGCCTCTATATATCAGGATATGAGACCATAGCACAAATTCCATAGATATTTCCTTCTCTTACCATACGAATATATTCAAATTCATCTCACTTTACATTCCTTTATTTCTTTTTATTTGCAAATGATCTTTGAAAATCTTCTCTCAAGGCCTATCCCTCTGAGACTGTTTTGTAACTGTGTGATTTCTTCGAAAAAATCATTTTTCGATGAAAACGGTAAGCTTCCGAATGAGATGAGATCTTGATGGCCACAGAGTAGATCTTTTGTGATTAGCTTCGTTGGAACACTCGATTGATCGAGTTTTCAATAATTCAAATGATTCCCATTTGCATTCAATTATGAATTTTAGATTATACAATAGATTATCGCACAAATCGATAATTTTTTTCTGCTATAATATTGATATTAATATCAGAGAATCGATGAGATTGAGAGGAAATTTTTCATTGAAATGAAGACTTTTTTTCACAAAAAATATCTCCAACCATGCCCAAGAGTACACAGTATTAAGCGCTCGAGATCAATTTCTAGACTAGTTAAAGTGTAAAGTTCAAACATTTATTTATTGAACGATTATTATTAATTTCTAATTATTAAACGTTGAGATTTTTGAAGACATCAAAATTCAAGAAGATGAGAAGAAATAACACTCATCGAAAGAAACTTGATAAAATTCACATTCCGAGATACATATTAACGTTGAACTACATATCACATATGTACATGAGCCAATATTGATATTGTTCCCAATGCTTTTTCTATTTTAATTGATCCTATCCCAATAGATAATCCTTGGTTGATCGATTCTGTCAACCCACAATGAGGCAACAAACAACAACAATACTTTTTGCAGTGAGAAAATAGTCCTCCATCCATCATCATGTACATTTATTCGCCAGCAGCAGAGGTGCATACAATTTGATTGTGGTATCTCGTATTCCATAGAGTACGATCACCTAAATGGTGACACAGTTACTCTTGATGTTTGGTAACTACTCAATATGCAGATGCTGATGTCTTACAGTCATTTGAGTTGTTGGTGTAATCAAGCAATCACCACAATGGTGAACAGAGTATTGTCCTCTCTCTCTCCACTTCTTTATGAGCATTTTTTCCATCTTCATGTGTTTGTGTGTGTGTGTGTGGATAGTAACTTTCTCTACTCGGAAAAACTAATCATGTCTACTTAATTTGCACTCTCTTTTCAGTGCAGCGAGCCATTCCTTAATCGATGACGTGGGATTTTTAATATGGAAACTGTAAGCTTTCTCGGGTGGCTGTTAATCTAGTCTGTTTATCTGTTCATGAAACTTGAAATTTTTTGATTAGTTTTTGAAATTATATCAAATTTGCTCTAATTAATAACACAGTTATGGATTTTCAACCACAGCCTGGTGGTGAGGGAACATTTCCTACTACTACTACTACTGCATCGGAGGAGAAGGACATAATAATATGTAAGTTGATATGATAACGGACCAGCAATTTTGTCATTTTTTATTATCCCACAGTGGATTCAGGTAAAACAAAAGAAGATCAAGCTCTCGAGAGATATCGTGCCAATTTGAAGTTATTCAGAAAAAGTAGGTATGAAATATTCAAAGACGAGAGATATCATCCGATCGGGAAAATGAGAATGGCCAGAGAGACAAATGATAGCTCTGGAGCTGTTGAATGGCCAAGAAGATATGAAATTCCAATCAAAAGTCAAAGACAAGAGCAAAACCAATACCCAAGTGTGATAAGTGAAATGGAAAGATTTTCTAGGGATCCCAGATACAATAAAAATCATGAGAGAAACAGTGTATACGATCAGCAACCACCAAAAAATCAGACATTTCAGCATCCGAGTTCCATTAGCTCGGTTAAACAATTCCGTCAAGGAAGATCTGATCGCAATGGTTCATCTCCACAAGTGCCCAGCTTTTTCGACTGGTACTATCCAAGAAATCACGTTTTAAGTGACTCTACAGCAACAGTCAATGGTATAGCGAAATATTTTTCCCAAATTATCGATGATAAAGGAGAAAATGGATCAACTAGCATGGATTCCAACGCTGATCAGTCCAATGTTCCGTCCAACAGCATGTTTGATGAAATTAAACTGAGAGAGGATGATATATGGTATGTTGGACAAACTTTGCTTCCGATAGTTCCTCTCTTCAAGTCAAGTTGCTTGAGATCTAGTCAAGAAATACCATCGCTCAATCGAGGCATCGATTGTCCTTCCTCATCATACAATATACAATGATTGAATGATCTGATCTATCAAGCTCCAATGTTAAGCTCGAATCGAGGCCAATACATCAACAACAACAATCCTACCCTAACCAAATTGAATCCATAAATAAAATTCATTTTCTCACCTGGAGGAACTAGAATTAAATTCCCTTTGATGTTCCCATATTTCTGTTTAACTTATGAATAAATACTGAGTAAATCTACAATGAGAAAATTTTTATCCATGGGAATTGTTACACCATGCTTCGATCGATCTACAGATGATCGAGATACATCCTAAACATTCGATTCCATCTCACACTACTCACTAGATCATATACCATATATCTCTCTGTTCTTCCTGGGATTGCTTTACATATGTATAACGATTTGATCGATCTCGTAAGACATATCCTGAATAATAGATCCCATCTTAGTTTTCAGATTCCCTCGATTTTGTCCGAATTTACTACATGATGACATCTTACACTCTATCTGATCGGCTCTTACTTCAGAAAACTCGACAGAATTTGTTTCTTTTTATTTTATTGTTTTATCTGTTTCATCTGTTTTATTTTTATTTTTAATCTGTTTTATTGGGTGCCCAGAATTTGATCAATTTGAAAGCTAAATTAGACATATGATCAACATTTTTTGTCTCATCATCTCATTGGCCCAGAAGTAGACTGTTTCATTGAGAAATGTCTTCGAGATATATCTCAGGCACTTGTAGGTGTACTCATGCATGATTTTACTTGTTTTTTCTATTAATTTGTAGGAATAATTCAATGTAACACACTGTAAAACACTGTTTCCATGAATATTTTCAGGTCAATGAGGTGATGCACTACTGAGGCTGTATAAAGTAGCTGTGAAGATATTCGAAATTGATGGCATTTGTTTATTTTCTGTGCAGTTGCACTATTGCACTATATAGAGAGCAATTCGCTTCATGCCATCGAGTCAAGTTTCCAAATTATCAGTAACTGAAATGTGATCGATAAACCAGCATTCTTCTTGAACAATTGCTCAATATTTTTGGTGAATTGACTAGAGTTTGATATCAACTGGAGGGAAATGATTTATCAGAATACAACTTGAGAGATGATGCCAGTTCTCAATGCTTGATTTTCCTGACTAGTGATTCCGCAAGTCTGACCTGATGGATGCCGATAAGCTGATTAATGCTGGATTGGCCTCACTCGTCAGCTCTAGTTTCAAGCTAATTGAGAAAGACTCAAGATATTGTCACTAGAGAAAAGATCATCGACTGGTTCATTTATCTGTCGAAATCTTGTTCTCAATGGAGGGGATCATTAACAGAATAGAAGACATTTTGCTTTTGCTCTGGCTAAATTGAGAGTGTTGGATTGTTTACACGAATATTTCTGCAGCTGAAATTGATTTGAAAAACTGGGAAATTGAAGTAAACCTGCAGTTGAACAGAAAGCAGTATTCAAGTTTGCGCGAAGACACCAGGTATCAAATGGATGATTATTCGACATGAGTGCGGTTTTTGACTATAAAAGCGAGTCATAGACTGAAGGTTCCCATATTTTTTCCAACGAAATCAGATTCTTTCTTACAAAGGACTTGGTGGTTTCAGATAGAAAACCACAGCTTATCACTCAGTTGGATTCATGCTGTTAGTCTCTGAAAATATCCAAAAATTCTCATCAAGATGGTATATCAAGGCCAACTAGTTCTATCAAATCGATGAACGATAGATTCATCATCCAGTATTTATACCTGTTGGATGATGAGAGATGATCTATCAGACTGTTTGTTAAATAAGTTTATCGAAACTTTGGTACAGTCAAAAAAAAGAGCTTAATAGAGCTTAAAATTCCAGGTGGACACTCGAAATCTGACCTTTGTTATGGTCTTAGAGCAGTCAGCTTCTATGGGATCAGTTTTTGACCGCAATGAGGGAACGATTATTGAGTAGCAGTTTTATCAATCTGAAATTGGTGCTGGTTGAATATCTGGTAGGGAAAGGCCTCGAGGACCTGTCAGCAATGAAATTCGTTCTTCTGATCATCATACTGAGTCTCTCAACGGCGTTGGTACTCTGAATGTTTTCACGAACTTTGGTTAACTGATGGCATTATCTGTCACTGCTTTTTCAATCTTTGCTCTTCTCAGAGTCTCTCCGTAGAGGAGGAAGCAACTCAATAGTTGGTGAGCTCTTCCTTCCTAGTTCTCCTTCTAGCAATCCCATGATGTGTTTATCAAGATACATCGCAATCTTGTGGTCCATTTTATCCATCGAACAAGTTCCTATTCAGTCCAAAATGAGTTCCTCAAATCGAGTGTATGGCCATACAATGGATGGATCGCGACAACTTTGAACATTCGGATGATCATTTTTCCTTTTATTGATTCAAATGATCATCACGATCATCTAAAAATAAACACATTGACAGATTTTACAACAATTTTTTCTGCTCTGATTCCTATCCAAAAAATGGATATTTGTTCAGAATGAAGATTCGTTCTTGGAATTTCGAGATATCTTCAACTTAACAAAAGAATTCACATGCTGAGGCATTTGAGCTCGACAAATTAGATGCTAAAGAATTGAGCTTTATCGGTGTTTACTGTAACTACATTGTAAATACATATGTAAATTCACTGAGAGGGAATGACCGGGAGTCACATTGGGATAACAATCATGTGTATTCCAGGTTATATATCAATATTGAGCTACATTAATGAGTCAAGATTGATTGATTCAGGTCGTGTTCTTGATAATTCTACTTTATTGAACAATGTTTTCTCTTCGGGGTAGCGTCAATTGAACTTAATTTATTTTGTTTGTAAACAAAATGCAGGAAACAATGGTTTTCCATTTAAATGATCGATCGCTCATTATTCACGTTTTTCGTCTCACAGATGAAGGAAAAAAAGGTTAATGAACTCTTATTAGAAATTCAGAAATTTGGTCTGATAATATGGGTCATAGCTACCATTGAACAGAATATGACATTGTTGTCGTGAATATTTAATAACTAGTCGAAATGTTCATATTATACAGTCACTTGAGTTGATTATACAATCGAGAAATGAATACTTTTCTGGTGTAAGGGGGGAAAAACTGTGAGCTTCCTCCCCTCTACAAGTCACCAGCTCACTTGAGAGAGAGAGAGAGAGAGACACTAGAAAAGTTTTGTTCAGAGTTTTGGTGTGAGAATCTCGTGCCATCAAACCTTAATCGTTACAACTTTTTGCTAATAACGTTGATAACGATATTTCATTAATATCCTATCTGAAGTTTGGTATACTCAGAGGATCAATTTTTCCTGTAAAAAATTGTAAGCTCCAGGCATTGGAAGTAAATATCGATCTTCACCTCAACTTCCCAATTCATCCAACATAACTAACCATATCCAACACATAGTTATGCAGGGCTAAAACCCATATCCTTTATGTGCATGAGCCGATATTGATTGATGTAGGTCCCGTTTCTGAGGTCTTTCATATTTATGCTACCTCATTGGATAATCCTTAGTGGATCGACCTTCAACTGTCAGCCTTTAATAAGGCAGCAATAATTTGCAGTGAGAAAATAGTCCTCCATACATCGCTATATACATTTATTCGCCAACAGCGGAGCAAGAGGTGCAAACAATTTGATGCTGCAGCATGCTGCAGGAACATGAATATTTTAATCTGCTTGAATCTATTTTATTTTCATTTCTCTCCTTCTTCATGAACAGTGTTTTCCATCTCCATGTGTCCAGGTGTGTGGATAGTAACTTTCTCCACTCGGAAGAACTGATAATGTCTACCTAATTTGCACTCTCTTTTCAGTGCAGCAAGCTACTCCTTAATCGATGACATTGAGTTTCAAAATGAAAACTGATAACTTTCTCGGGTGGCTGCTAATCTAGTCTGCTTATCTGTTTGTAAAACTGTTGAAGTTTTTCGAAAAGATTTTGAAATTTCTATCAGATTCCCTTTCAAATTCCAACCGATATTTATATAGTTATGGATTCCCAAACGTAGCCAAGCGGAAAAGGAACACCGACTACC
Organism: Brevipalpus yothersi; assembly: GCA_003956705.1. Classification (NCBI taxonomy): domain Eukaryota; kingdom Metazoa; phylum Arthropoda; class Arachnida; order Trombidiformes; family Tenuipalpidae; genus Brevipalpus; species Brevipalpus yothersi. The sequence continues at coordinate 39,611 of QZCP01000370.1, forward strand.
ACTACTACATCCGGTGAAGAAAACATGATTATACATAAGTTAATATGATTTCGGGCCAACAATTTCATTTTTGTTCTCCCACAGAAGATTTAAGCAGAGAGAAAGAAGATGAGGCTCTTAGAAGATATCATGCGAATTTGAAATTATTCAGAAAGAACAGAAATGAGCTACCCGAAGATGAGAGGTATCATCAGATCAGAAAAACGAGAATAGTCAGAATAGTCAGAGAGGTGGATGAGACTAGCTGTAGAGTTGTAAAGAGGTCAGGATGATGAGAAATTCCAATCGAAAGCCAAAGACAGAGGAAAAATTGACACCCAAGTGTGATAAGTGGAATGAGAAGATTCTCTAGAGATCCAAGATCACTGCAAGAATCACTCGAGATAAATCATGGAACGACTGTCATAGGTACACCAATCCATGATTATCTTACTCTTCTCTGTCCATATGCACAGATAATTGAATGTAAATTTTTTATCCCATACTTTTGGACAGAGAATGGTTACCTCTCGATGCAAACGATTAAGGCAAAGAGGAAGGGAAAGGAAGATGACCAGTTTTTTGCCCCTCAACCAGAGGAGGGCAGAAGAGAGGAATATATAGAAAAAGGGAGAGAGAGCGATTCAACCTCTCCTGAGTGAGTAGATAGCCTGGGGGAAGAGAGAGTTACCAGTTTTCTACCCCTCTGCACCAGAAAATGTTAGAGAGAGAGAGAGAGAGAGAGAGAGAGAGAGAGAGAGAGAGAGAGTGAAAAAGCTTGACATAAGCTCCTAATGAAAGTGATAATGTGTTGTAGTGTCTCAATTTGCATCAATAAAATATTGAACCAATAAAATTAGTCCATATTCAATTGGAAAGTTAACGATGAACCATGAAATTGATAGAAGATATTTGAAGAAATATATTTCCCATCTCATAAGCTCGATAACCTAGGGATTTCACCACAACAGAAGAATCTGAAATCAATCTTTCCGAACATTTCTAATGGTAACTCCTAATCCTCCATGAGAATCCAAAATAGATACTGCTCTCAGAATTGAAAGCTCTTGCATATCCGTCATAATACATCATCTCCTTACATGCTCGATCCTCCAGATAATACAGTTCCTTTTGAATCACAGAAACACCAACTACTTGGAGAGTATTTACTGTTCTTGTTTTCCAACTTGTCTCGAGTTCCAAACTCTTATAAAATCAGAATGGGGGTGACGAGTCTACATTAGTTGCTTCTGGATGGACATGGATTGGAGAAAGATAGCTAGTGAGCGTTTGAATTTTAAATGGACAGGTGTAGTTTGCCTTGTCCTTCAGTGCATCATAAAAAGGCTGCCAGAATGGGAAAAGTTTTACAATTTTTCGCAGCATTGTTATTGAATAGTTTACTTCAGAATGATCCACTACTCTTGGTTCTTCCTACTGTTTTTTGGTGAGTAGCTTCAGCTTGAATTGAGAATCAGATTATCGAGAAGATTCGTATTGATCCAGTTGCGAGAAATACATTGTGAATGATGCTTATTGAATCGTAAAAAATGAAATCTTAACTCTCAGAACTTACCTTGTTTCTACTCCCAGTTCAAACAAAATTTCATGAAACAGAGGGGTTGGGTAAGTTGAAATTTTGCTATCATTCTATGTTAATTATTGATTCTTCGTTTTCAACTCAAAATGTTCCCCTAGATGAAGGTTTCAAGATGAAATTACCACTTTATAGTGGTGAGAGTCAGTCACCTCCAATTTTCGTCCATATCTGGTAATGGATAGATATTCAGTTCTTTATAGACGTACCAGAATAACATCATTTTCATTATAGGATTTCCAGGGTGGACACAGGAGAACATTCATGCATCGGTGTTAGGAAACAAGGAAGCAGAATTTTGGTGCCAGAGTGGTGTGTTACAGTTGGAGGTGAAAAACGTGGAAGAATAGCAATATATGCTCCTAAGCCAGCTGGTAGAGTCACTTCTTTCTCTCGGGCCTGTCCATATCAGAGATATGATCAGCAATTCGATTTTCTCTACGAGAACGATGATTTGAGACAGATCATCACTAATTCAAAAGTACAGTTTGGACCAAATGTGGTTGCTCTGGAGATACCAGGGCTTTCTCACAATTATGTAACATACTTTTGGGGAGAAGGAGATATTTTCTCCCATATGGAATCTACATCCATGCTTGTTTCGTGGAGACGTGGACCTAATGGAGAGTTCTTCTTCACACAAAAACTGATCGATAAGTCAATCAAACAGAAACGTTCTTTCGATGCATTGAGAGAGGAAGACGAAGAAGCTCAAGCTGTTGTCTCTGTGTGTCATGACAATAGAGATTTAATTTTCGAGGGCTTTTTCAAAGATCCTCCGAAGCATTCAGGAAAAGAATAACAAAGTTTTTCTTTTTATCGGTGTCTGACCAATTGGTGTTGATTGCGCTCGTGAAGTTATTTCATATCTACTCGTGATGAAATAGTTGACACATCGTGGGCATTGTCAATATTATTCATGCTCCAGTAGTCAGAAGTTCTTGCGTTCAATATCGCTTTCTTGATGTGTGAATATTTTGGATGAATTGATTGGAGAAAATAGCCGCCAACACCGGGAATCATAAATTGAAATATTTTTGAGTATAGAATATAGAATTAAAGATTATAGATACAGATAATAGAATACATGTATGTTCCCATAAATTGACATCTCTATCTAACATTGTAAGATTCCCTCATGAACTAGTGATCATGATGGTTCAGATCAGCTATAATACATTTTTCTCTCAGTTTGTACATATACATCGCGATATATTGAGCCATGGATAGACAGCTACTCCTGACTGCGTTATGTTGAGCATATTAGTGTAGGGTCAAATTCTCAGCAATAAACAATGATTATTATACTTTAATACATTACTTTCTTGATCGAATGGCTGTCAAGATAGGAGAGAACAGCGATTTTCTCCAAGTTTGGCTGAGAAAGCTGGAAGTTTCATGGAGGGAGCTAGGTTATCAGACGAGCATGATAGTTGAAAGTTTACAACCCTTATTCAACTTTATCGTTATGCCTTCATGAGTGGAGAGAAGATCGATTCAAAGTAGCTCTCGAAATTCAATTTTCTAGGTTTCTTAACAAGTTTTCCTTAAGAGAAGATCTTTGGTTAACAATTTTTCCAGAGTAAATTCTGAGGACGAATATGAGAATGATATTTTCAGTCATGATGGCTTGAGCACTTTTAATTATTTCTCCACAATTCATGTTTAGTACCCGCAAACAATGTTGAACATGCATGTATAACATTGTTTCTAGCTCTGAAAAATTGTCCCGGTTGTATATTCATCAGGTGTTTGATCTTATTCCCCACTCAATTATGGGAAACAGTGTTTTTCCGTACTTTTTGAAGAATCTACATCATGGATTCATAAATAAAAGCTCAGAAAATACTAATGTTGTCTGTCTTTGATGATTGAAGAACTGAATTGTCACATGGGTCCCCACCATGGAAACCATTCATGCTTAGTTCATTGGTGTATTCATGTTGTTCAGTATGCATGTTCACCAGTGAGCCTGATAAGTTTTTCAGAGAGATCATACGTCGACTGTCCTATCCCTAAGTATCTACTCACATTGGGTTCTTCTAGGTCACGACATTATAAGGCCACTCTTCATCAAAATTGTCGAAGGTTATCAAACTACATCTCCATTTTGTGGGAGAGAATTGATTGCCCAGTAAACATTAGAAGCTTACAAGGTTTAATGAGCATGGTTCACTTTTAGCCGTCTATTCTGCGATCTCTTTCAAGAGCTAGGACAGAATCAGGGATATCCAGCAGGTAGCAGACTAGGGTCTGCTATTCTAACTCGAATGCGGAATCCCGTAATTAAGTGCCAACACCTCAACTTTGAAGCTGCTGCTCTTTTCTTTGTGGCCTGTTAAATACCATATTAGTACTTCTTTCTTGTCTCTTCTTCTTCCTTCTCCGAAGTGACTCGGCTGCTTGACCTACAAAATTGGTCAGACTATTGGTCTATATGAGACCATCAAAAGTGTTGACAAAGGAAAACACCTTAAGCCGATGTCAATCATATCATGTTATCAGTATGAGAGCGGATAGCACTCAAAAATGTTGCAAGTAAATGGGACTGTATTCACCCTAGTCGTCATGAACTCATTCTGTACTCAAAGAAATTAGCGTCATAGATGGATTTGCTGGTAGATACAGTGGTAGGAATCTTTGCTAATCTACCAAAGCTTTCAAAATGGAGAGCATTTATCATTATCAGTAGATATCTACTTCATTTCTATCTCTTCTTATCATCATGGGGCCAAGGATAAAATGTATCCAGAGAGCTCAGAGCATGTATTGGTTT
>QZCP01000371.1:2488-33563 GCA_003956705.1 Brevipalpus yothersi
AGAGAGAGAGAGAGAGAGAGAGAGAGAGAGACTAATTTGCTTAACACTTAGTTTTTTCTTCTTTCTCGATAATTTTGCTTGTTCTTCCAGAATATGCTCTCTTACTAATATGTCTACTCATGTCAAATATCAGATACTTGAATCCCACAAATTGAGCTACTAATCGACGAATTAAATATTCCTCTTCCTCTTCTGCTCTCTCTCTCTCTCTCTCTCTCTCTCTCTCTCTCTCTCTCTCTCTCTTTGTCTTCACTCAGTGAATTGCGTAACACAAATTAGATTGAAAAATTTAGATAAGCATTCAAATTAATTGTTTAGAATCATATTATTATCATAATTTACGAATCAGTAGTCAAAACAACTGGCTTCGATAGACATAAATATTATTGAAAACTTGTCCTCTTACTAACACAATGCTCTTCACTACTTGCTAATGCACACACATCTTCTCTTATTTAAAGTTAAATTAATTCTGAAAATGAAGAACAAAAATCAGTAATCAATCTAACCGAATTACTTTCCATCATTTCAACATCATCATCATGGGGCCAATCTGGTTACTCTCTCGATCGATTTGGTAATCATCAAATTGGTTCATTTTCAACGTTATACACACACTCACACACAATACAGTCAAGTTCAAGTCTTCCAGGTTCTCCCTACAGTAACTCACATCAAATTAATCGTTCAAGTCAATTTAGTGTTTCCAACTGGTCTCGAAATGGTCTATCTCAAACCGATGGTAGTGACCGTAAGCCTTTGGTACCACAAAATTATCTGGAAGCTCAAGATTTCCTTCCCTTTGCTGATGACAGTCAAGCGGTCACTCCGATGTCCGAGGATAATGGTGTAATCATCATACCGGTTACCAATAAATTACTTTCAAGACATTCTAGCTACACATCACATTCTTCCCGAATATCCTACACTTCCCATGGAGATTTTTGTGGTACTGGTGGTGGTCGAGCAAACTTACCATGGATTAAAGAGAAACATTTACCCACAAGACGCGATGTACAAGGATATATGCAAGAGGTTTCTAACCCTTTCTATCTTAACTTATTAACTATGTTCATACTGAACTAAATTTTCCATAGCTCACCAACACACTTATACATACTCACACTCAGCTTCACAAATCCGAGTCTCTAAGATCAGAAATATATTTTTTTCTTATCAATATTCAAATCTACTAGACAAATCTTCACTAACAACACATGCTCATCTCAATTTTGTCCTTCTCCACTAACCATTGTATTATATCCTAACTTCGTGTCCTCACTCAATGCATGTGAAGTAGATATTATCCATCTTCTTTCTCTCTCTCTTTCTTTCTTTCTTTTCCACTTCTCCGCCTTTCTCTTCCCATCAGTGGTATACCTCTTCCTGATATCGCCCACTTCCGAGCCCTCTTGCACCATCATTTTTCATTTCCCACCAAATCAACTCATCCAGCACTAGTCAAGAGTCCCATCTTCATGATTCATCTTTGTTCAAGAGAATGAGAGAGAGAGAGAGAGAGAGAGAGAAAAAAAGAGTGTATAGAAAGTGGGAAACTTATTTCAAAGCTTTTTCTAGATCGCTTCTCATCTTTAGCCTGATTGAATAGCATATTTTTTTGTATCTTGGACTAAGCAGCAAAGAATGGAACGATTCAAGCTCACTTTCTCCTCATGCAAAATATTTCACATATATTCCACAATTTTTCCACCTCGACCTGCTGAACATATGCTCAAAGATTATTTGAATCTTTCTCTGTCTCTCTTTCTGACTAACATGATTTCAGTGATGTCTGTCATTTTCACAATGTAATGTTTCTTCTCTTTTACTATTACTTCTCACCAAATACAGCCTGAAATACTTGATGAGAATGAATACACTGGAATCATTCCCTTCAAACGGCCCTTGGATCCTCATAACCCCTTTTTGGATGGTAAAAATGGTCCAAATTCAAATATAGACATTAAAGGTTAGGATCAATATTATGAACTCAAAGCCATCAGCGACTTTTTTTATTGCTGATTTTTTCTTGTATTTTGTCTCTTAATGAACGAGTGAACTATGTTCAGTTTTTTCAATATATTCCTTTTGCTTGATGGAATAATTATAACAATTGATGTTATTGTTGATGATGTCTTCCTTGTCCTTGCCTTTTCCTACTGTTGTCATGTGGCTTAATATGTGTGTACGCAATCTTGTGATGTTATCTAAGTTTTTCAAACCTTTTTTCGATAGATGTTATGGTTTTGAATGATATCATCGATCAAGCGGCTGGTCATCAAAATAAGTCCAGTGAACGAGGTATGATCTTGTTGTATTCTCAAAATGATTGCACTCATCGAGGAGATATTCTATTCGATGGATCTCACAAATGTATAGATAATTCTCATCCACTATCTCAAGGGTAGAAGATTGATATTATTTTTCGCATGAATAACCTTTTCATCGATCTTATACGTGATGAAAAGACAATCGGAATGATTCTGAACGATAATTTTTCTTGCTTCATCACGTTAAAGCTGTTCAATTCGGCTGTTAATCACTGTTAGCTGAACTACTATGAGTTATCTTTCTCGCCCTAATGAACACCTACAGTTCCCATCAAAAATCTTTTCCAATATCTTGCATAAATTAGTGCCCTTCAATTAATTTCGAAATGGAATGTTTATTGATTGCATATTTCTATCGATTGGTATGAGTTTTTTCCTTCTCGAAACGATTTTACTTGGAATCAACATATCACTAGAGTCTTTCCTCTTATTCATTACTCTATCTAATGTAATGGTCATGAATACATGATATTTCACATTCAGATGAAATAGACTGGCTATAAAATACTATGAATGTTGTAGGAAAATAGATACCTTCAAGAATGTTGATCGTTTTTTGCTGGGCTGTTGAGCTGATTGTTTCGTAATCGGATGTTTCTTCTAAGAAAAATGTGAAGAGATAAAAAAGCTTGAATTTGAAAGTATTCATATTTTATTCCTCTTTCCTCTTTTGGTTTTATTTTCATATGAATTCATTTTCTTGCACAGTTTTGCCTGTTTCTATGTGTGTGTATGAACAAATGTATGCATCTTATTTTGCTTGAAGATTCATGAACTCATGAGAAAAGAATGGAGTAAAGTAGAAACATCGTTAACTGTATTTAGTCAAGTTGAGCTACCACTTTTCCTGGAGAGTTTGTCCATTCTGATGATTATTGTTCCATAGTATGTATAACCACTAGAAATACTCTCTCTCTATCTCTGGAGCAGATCATTCCTTTTGAAATGATTCCATTCTTTGTGCTCAGAAGAGCGAATAACAACTGATCACTATCACAGTACACTTGAGCTTCCTTATATTCAACTGCTTCCCCATTGTCCACATATTTTTCTGTTCTACTGTCCAAACTATATACCCGAAAAAAAAGGAATGATGTATGATAGATGATGGAGCAATAAAATTCTCCAGAATGTCAATGTGAACGATTAGAAACGCTTGTAGATCTCTCAATCGAATCGCTCAAACAATCATTTCCTTGAAACTTGGTTGCAAACATACACACACACTCACACACAAACTATTAACCTATTTTTTTATACACACACACTTTATTCCAATCAATAATGTACTCCAATCGAACTATTTGATTCAGTAGGTCAAGTTTCTGGTGAAATATTTGATTAGATTCTACTTTCCCTTCTCCTTCTTTTCTTTTATCCATTTCTGATGAATGAATGAGTGAAAAAATGAATGAATGGATGGATCCACTGGAAACTTTCGTAACAGGTTGTAAAAGTTTGAGGTTTACTATGTTATGAATCATTGGATGTTGAGAGGGGGAGGAATGTGTGGGTAATGATTATGATTGTATTGAATAGCCATTCTTGTACCATTCTTTCGGCTAATGAGGTCTTCATTTCTTGGCAGTAAACTGCTATTAGTTTGCCCCTTCATTTTCACCTCACATTGTTCCTCTCATTATGGAACTAAGTGTATTCGATTTGGCTTTACTAAACCATGGCACAGTGTCTATTTATCATTTTCCCACAGAAAGAGATGAAATTGAAGAAGATGATCGGCCGGCATGGAAGCAACAGATCACTACCTGTTGTCTAAAATCTATCGATGTATTATGTGTATGGGATTGCTGTTGGTGTTGGGTTAAAGTTCAAGAAATGTTTGCACAAATTGTTTTCGATCCATTCATGGAATTATTCATAACACTATGTATAGTTGTCAACACTCTATTCATGGCCATGGATCATCATGGTATGGATGCTGACTTTCAAGCAGTTCTAAACAATGGAAATCTAGTGAGTTATTCGATTTGTAATGATCTGATACACAACATGTTACATGTTCATCTATCATCTAATGGTTCTTTTTTTTCTCTCTCTCTATTTTGTCTCCAGTTTTTCTCTGCTACTTTTGCTATCGAAGCTATCATGAAACTGATTGCAATCAGTCCAAAATTTTACTTTCGCGAAAGCTGGAATGTATTTGATTTTATCATTGTTGCCTTATCCATCTTGGAATTATTTCTCGCCAATGTCAGTGGTCTATCAGTACTGAGAACGTTTCGTTTACTTCGTGTATTCAAATTGGCCAAATCATGGCCCACATTGAATCTTCTCATCTCAATTATGGGCAAAACACTTGGTGATCTTGCTAATCTCACCATTGTATTGCCCATAATAGTGTTCATATTCGCTGTGATGGGCATGCAATTGTTCGGAGCAACATACATGAATAGTAAACAAAAGTTTCCCGGTGGTGATCTTCCTCGATGGAATTTCAGTGATTTTATGCACTCATTTATGATTGTATTTCGTGTTCTGTGTGGAGAATGGATTGAATCCATGTGGGACTGTATACATGTGTGCGGTTACATTTGTATTCCATTCTTTTTGGCCACTGTAGTGATCGGCCATTTGGTCATGTTGAATCTATTTCTCGCCTTACTCTTGTCCAGTTTTGGTGCTTCCAATCTTTCATCACCTACTAGCGAAAGTGCGGATACCAAAAAGCTACAGGAGGCCTTCGATAGATTCGCTCGTGCCCACAAGTGGCTAAAGAATCGTATATTATCATTTTTGAAAAGTTTATCTCCCAAAACACGAAACCAGATTGCCGTTCAAAGACCCACTCGAATCGCTCGAATGACCCACATGAATGATATGAATGATGGCCAAAGAGTTGGTATCGGTGGTGAGAGTAGTGATACGATGACCATGATGCCTATGATCGATGGACAAGGTCCGATTCGTGAGACAAAAAATGATTACGATTTGTTGGTGGGTGATGATATTGATTATGCCCTGCAAAGTGGTAAAATGAGCTTCAAATCAAGTGCCCGTACTGTTATCAATTCTGTTAAATTGTCTCAAGCGGTAAAAGAATTGCAACGTGATAAACTTTTTCTCGCTGATCATGCTCAATTTATTGGTAATCAATTGCGAAATTCGCTGAATATGAAAGATTCCACTATAAATAATCAACAAATGATCCATGTGAATAGTATCACTCCCGGTGATACGATTGTTGATCGAACAAATCAATTTAAATTAATGCCGTCCAATAATACTAATACCGGTAATCTGATCGCTCTCAATGGTTCATCGTTAATGTTAGATCGTAATAATGAGGCTGATAAAAGTGATAATAACAAATACTATATTGGTATGTGTGAGGGGGGTCAAATGCCGGATGCCGATGAAGATATGATTGTTGAAGATGCGGATGCAAATAAAATGGTTACAGTCACTGCCGATATAAGCCCTGCAGATCATCCTGATGACTGTTTGCCTGATTATTGGTATGAACGTTTCCCATGTTGCCTAGAAGAGACTCCATTCTGGATATGGTGGAGGACTACTCGCTCCAAATGCTATAAACTTGTTGAAGATAAATACTTTGAAACTTTGGTGATAACGTTAATATTGTTGAGCAGTTTAACACTGGTGAGTACCTTGTTGCTGAGAATTTCAAGTTATTGATCTATTTTCTCATTTTTTGCATCCAGTATTTGAGAATAAATTGATTCCAATCCTCTAGAGCACCCTTTCTAGTTTATTCATTATATCCAGTTGAGGACGTGTATAGTATTTGACAAATACTTCAATCAATTAACTAATTTGAGTCATTCTTATCGTTATTTTCATTCGGACTCTCTCATGATTATTGCATATAAGAATTAGAACATTGCAATTTTCCTTAGATAGTCGAGTTCCATGGACAATTGATCTGGCTTTTTATAAGCGATTTGTCACTCACTTTCTCTCTCTTCTCTTGATATGTTTGAATGTGACTGTTTAGTTGGAATAACTCAGAAAATAATTGTCCTCAAGGAAGAGAGAAGGACCACTAGCCATTGTTTTGGCTCAAGATAGAAGATCTCTCTCTCTCTCTCTCTCTCTCTCTCTCTCTCTCTCTCTCTCTCTCTCTCTTGCACCGACTATCAATACAAGCCAGAATGATAAAATAAATTCAGGAGAATATCGATTCAATTGACTCTCAAATTGAATTACTTGTCATGTTTCTGGCCACTTCATACGATTTAACCTGACACCGATACCAAACTCTACCATTTCATTGGTGCTTCTATTGTTAGCATTTGTGTATATAGATATCATTCTATGGATAATTTATTTACCCTAAAACGATTAGATGTAAACCATTATTTGCCTCATTTTCTGATTGATCTTGCGGTTCAAGAGATCATGATCAGCAGTCATATTGGATAACTTATCGTAACTGACCACTTATTTTGAGTGACCTCTTTTTTTCTCTTCATCCTTTATATATCTCTGTTCTTTTTCTCCTTTTCTCTATTACATAGGCTGTGGAAGATGCAAATCTCAAAGAGAGACCATGGCTGGAACACTCGTTGAAGTATATTGACCAATTTTTTACAATAATTTTTTCCATGGAAATGGTTCTCAAATGGATTGCATACGGTTTCACATGCTACTTCTCGAATGCTTGGTGTTGGCTAGATTTCGTAATCGTAATGGTGAGATTTGATTGCTTATAATTATGATTCTAATCATCTTCATTTAGCATAGTCTAATTATTTTTTATTTCTCACATATCTTTGGTGTTATTTGATAATAATTAACCAATTTTACGGAAATAATTTCTCAAGTGATTATTGTCCTATTGTGTTCACCAATTGATATTCAATTTTTCCATCTCCAATTTTGTTTCAATCATAAAATATTTAATCCTATCAGGTATCTATGATCAATCTTATAGTTGGTTTCCTTGGGTTCTCAAATATTCCAGCCTTCAAAACAATGAGAACCCTTCGTGCTCTTCGACCCTTAAGGGCGATGAGTCGATTAGAGGGTATGAGGGTAGGTATATCATCTGGCACCAATTCCCAGAATTACAACGTTCATGATGACGATAAATTTTTCTGTCTGCTGAAAAAAATTTCACCTAAAAACAAATGCTAAATGAAGAAGATAAAAATCATAACCTTAATTCTAAATCAGATAAACATATCTAACTAACTAACTCTGATGGACTCTAAAATTCTTTCTCTAAATCAAATTGAATCAGGTTTCTCTGCTCAACTTAGGGGCTGATTTTGCAGGTATGTAGATTATTCAAACCATTCCTGGTATATATATGTACGTGAGTCTATTAGACGGAATAATGAATGGGAGAGAGAGAGACAGTATTGGATATTCGTTGATATCACTAAGATTTAATTTAAACTACACTTTACTTTCTTTAGTTACTTAAAGGAATGAGTTTCACTAAATTTCATATGTTACCAATGAGCAAAATGACGATCCATGAGTTCAATGCTTTGAATAACCATTATTTAAGTGAAGCCTATTACTCTGAAAATTGAATTTTGAATGATTCCCTTAGAAAATCTCTGGATTTGAACGAAGTTTGGATGAAATCGGCTCTTGATGAATATTAGACTCAGACTCATCAAATATTTCCAATAGATGTTGGAATTGAAATTGAACAAAATTTCTAATCATCTCCCTAAACTGACAGGATTGGCTAAAATTCAAGCATTTAAAACTATGCGAACCCTCCGAGCATTGAGACCACTTCGAGCTCTATCTAAAATGGAAGGGATGAGGGTATGATATTCTTCTAAAATTTAAACTTAACTAATTTTGAATTCTTTTCTAAAATACTAAGGACTTAATGATGTTTTAGGGTCTTTTTCATCATGCTCTAAACACTTTCTAAAATGTCTGATATTCCAAATAAGCCCGATGAGAAAATTAATTCCAAGGGAATTCATCGCTTTAATTCATTTGTTTCCTTGCAGGTGGTCGTCAACGCCTTGGTCCATGCAATTCCAGCCATTTTCAATGTGCTACTTGTGTGCCTAATATTTTGGTTAATTTTTGCTATTATGGGTGTTCAACTATTTTCTGGTCGATTCAGCTATTGTCGTGATAAAATAACTGAGGAAAGAAGTAGCGCCGATGTGATTGCCAACAAATCAGTTTGTCTCCAGTATAATGAAACATTGGAATGGTTCACACCGATGATCAACTTTGATCATGTTTTGAATGGATATCTTTCCCTTTTCCAAGTTGTAAGTATTGCAAGCTAAAGAAAACTCAATCATCATATCTTCCAATCAAAATTGTTGATGAGTATTGTTCCAAGCAGCAACAATCATCAAAGAGAAAAATGATTCAATCGATCAATGATTCTGTAAGATATGCTATACTTCGATTGACTGACTGCTTTCTCAAGCTTCGATAGATTTCATTTTCTGTCTCTTCTTCTCATCTTCAATTGAAATCAGGCTCCACAGAAGAGCTAATTGTTATACATTTATCATTCATATCATACAGTTTCAGGAACACCTTGAATATTTTGATCATATGAGAGAGAGAGAGAGAGAGAGAGAGAGAGAGAGAGAGAGAGACTCTCTCTCTCTCTCTCTCTCTCTCTTCTATCATCTCGATGAGAGCTTTTCTTTATACACCCAGCTGAACTCTTTTTTCTTTCTCATCAAGATATTGATCGATCCGATATGTGGGACACTTTTGATTTTTTTTCTCCTTCCATTGACTTTCATTGCTATTATAGCCGGCAATAATGAGAATTGCATGCGCAGCTTTTATCCAGACTAATGTTGGAATACATATATATATGTAATCATCGTAATCGAACATTGTGCAAAAGCTACACACTATCATTCTTTTTTCATATAGAATTCAGTTTTAATAATGAAAGTTAATGACCGTTCATCATACATCGTTCGTCAGCTTGTGCACTGTGTGGTCAAGCGACGAAATCTCGGACAAAAAGATTATCCTACAAAAACATGGAGAAAAATTGAGGAACATCGTTTCCCCATGAATCATGCTACCCTATGCTGTACAATAATGATAATCAGAGCAAATTCTGCTTCTCTATCTCTACGAAAGAGGCTCAGGCTGAGTGAATTCAAATTATCATATGTGCTTTTTTTACTATTTTCCTCTCTTTACAAATCGCTGTACTGGTCTCCTAGGTTTTGTGACAACTTTTGATGTCCATAATTTGAATTTATCGCCAGTATGGTTCGATGGGTTGAATCATGATGATAGGGTTGAGAAAAGAAAATCAGAAATACACGATAGTTTTTGTATGCTAAGAGAACTCATTATGTATGCATCATGAGAATTATGATTGGGAAATTGTGACTCTATTCTAATTCTGTGAAACTCTAAATTTTTCCAAATTCAAAAATTCATCTAAATTTGTCTTACCACAGGCTACATTCAAAGGTTGGACCATAATCATGGACTATGCTATCGATTCTCGTGAACTAGAGCAACAGCCCATGAAAGAAACTAATATTTATATGTATCTATATTTTGTATTTTTCATCATTTTTGGCTCATTTTTTACTTTAAATCTATTCATCGGAGTTATTATTGACAATTTTAACGAACAAAAAAAGAAAAGTGGTGGATCCAGAGAGATGTTGATGACAGAAGATCAGAAAAAGTATTTAAATGCAATGAAAAAAATGGGCAATAAAAAGCCGATGAAAGCTATTCCCAGGCCTAGGGTGAGTTGATATACACAAAAGAAGTTGGTGAAAGGGAAACTCATGAATAATATCACTTCTTTTCTCTTCTTCCACAGTTGAAGTTACAAGCAATGGTTTTTGATATTGTTACCAATAAAAAATTCGATATGATCATCATGGGCTTCATAATGTTGAACATGCTTGTGATGGCTTTGGATCACTATGGAGCATCTCAATTTACTGAGAATATTCTTGAAAGTTGTAATCTCTTTTTTATCGCTATTTTCACCGCTGAATGTTTGCTCAAATTATTTGCACTAAGATACTATTATTTTCGAGAACCTTGGAATATTTTTGACTTTATCATCGTCATTCTCTCAATTGCTGGTGAGTATTAGAAATAGGAGTTTTGTGAGAAATTCTTTGATTTTTTATTTTTTATTCTGTTTATCAACTAACTGATGTTTAATTGTTTCTCTTAATTCTTTTAGGTTCAACTCTCAAAGATCTGATCGAGAATTATTTCTTCTCACCTACTCTTCTTCGAGTTGTTCGAGTGGTTAAAATTGGCCGAGTGTTACGTCTTGTTAAAGGTGCCCGAGGAATACGAACCCTTCTATTTGCACTGGCTATGTCTCTACCAGCTTTGTTCAACATTTGTTTACTACTGTTTTTGGTCATTTTTATTTATGCCATTTTTGGGATGTCTTTTTTCATGAATGTCAAAAAGCGTTGGGGTCTAGATGACACTTTTAATTTTGGAACTTTTTTCAAATCATTTATATTACTATTCCAAATGTGCACTTCTGCTGGTTGGAGTGATGTTCTGGCTGGCATTATGGATGAATCTAAGTGTGAAAAAGACCTTGAAGTCACTGATTGTGGTAATCGAAAAATAGCAATCGCATATTTGTGCACTTATCTGGTCATAAGTTTTCTGGTCATCATCAATATGTATATTGCTGTCATTTTGGAGAATTATTCCCAGGCAACTGAAGATGTCCAGGAAGGTCTCACAGACGATGATTATGATATGTATTATGAAATATGGCAACGTTATGATCCAGATGGTACTCAATTTATACCATATTCTGTATTAAGTGATTTTCTTGATGCTCTCGAAGAGCCATTACGAGTACCGAAGCCGAACAAATTCAAGATCATTCAAATGGATATACCAATATGTGTTAACGATATGTGTTATTGTGTCGAAATATTGGACATTTTGACGAGAGAATTTTTCGTTCAAAAGGGTAAAGCAATCGAAGATACACCGGAATTGGAAGAAGTTCTACCTCTTAAAGGTCGCTTTGAACATATCAGTGGTACCTTTAAGCGTCAGAGAGAAGAATATTGTGCACGGCTGATACAACAGTTATGGAGACGATATAAAGCATCAAAATCCAATCCAGAAAGTAATCATAATCGTAAATTTTCCATCACTTCAAAACGCTCATCTGGTAAACAGTCTAGAGATTTTGATTTGGACAGAGATGGACACAAGGTCATAGTTCATACAAGATCTTCAAGTATTGTTAGCCGATTGACTGATGCATAATCGATCTGACTGATCATTCATTTTTGGACAAGTTCTACCGTTTTTATCGAATGATTCGAACTCTCTTACATCTTACTCAACTGGACAATGGGAATTATTGGCTCAAAGATTCCAAGTTCCTGTATTTTTACCGATAAATACTCTACTGTTACTATGGTTCCTATTGGATAGTATCATGAAAAGCTCATTCCAAGTTCCTAAAAGTTAAACCGAGCATTCATAATTGTTGAGTAGTACCTCAATTACCATGTACCCATTGGAGTCGTTGATTGATGAAAATGGCTCAAATTTTGACTATCTGTTTTCCTAGATCGATTCATGATTGAATCAAACGATTGGTAGTGGAATGAAAGATTGGTGATGAGAAAAGTTGTAAATATTTATGTTTATTCTACCATATTCATCTTACATATTCATCGACAAATCAAGAAAGCAAATCATGAACTGAAATGGTTCCTTTTCTCTATGTAATATACATAATGTTAAAGTGTAAAAAGATTTTCTCCTTTTTATGGACAAAATGCCTTCAATCGTTAAAGGTTTTCACGATTGTACGTGCGATTATATGCACACACATCTTCACCCTCAATGAGGCCAAAAATTAATTTTGCAAACTTCTTACAGTTTTCGAAAGCTTGATTTCTTAAGCATATACATATGTGTGTATATTAATTTGAATCAAACTTGTCACATAAAAATCGAATAGTTTTTCTCGTACTCATAAAAAGAATCTGCACACCGTTTGAATCAGATATTATCACTTTAATCATATACCATTCAATTGTTATCTGTATCTGCTTACAGATCTTGAAAATTTTGTTCAATAATTGCTAGCAGCTTGTTGAAACTCTTTAGACTCTAATAATGTTCTAATTTTATCCATCTGAATTATCAATAGAAATCATTTTTTTCAACTTCCGACTAAATCTTTGTGTTTAATTTTTTGAATTTTCACATACAGCTTCTTGTATACATACAGTCATAATCTTCAATCATGACAGATTCTCGAAATGATTCTTAACTATTGATGGATGATGTCTAATAAGCTAAATGGGAGTAATTTTTCTATCTTTTTTGCCTAGATAGTTGGGGCTATCTCGATCGATATACCTTATCATCACCACTGATCAATCGATACCTGATTATTGACAAGTTTTCATCCTCTTTGTAATTTCTCACGATTCAAAGGTGTGATAAAGAGAATACCAAGAATATCTCGATCGAGAGAATTGGGAAGACTCTGATGACTAGCATGTGAGAGTGCTGTAAATGTTTGGTAAGTCGTTATTAAATCGCGTTTCAAGGCAAGCGTCTAAAATACGTTCGTAATACTATCCTGTACTTAATTTTTAAGCTTGAGAGCATATCGTTTCACATGTCTTTGAATCATTCATCATGATCATAAGCACCATTACTCTTTGAGGGTCTACTATCTCTGGTCTATATATATACTTTCAACCAATTTTTCAATCGGTAAATCTTATAAATTCTTTCCTATGAACCAAAGTTTACTGTAAAGTCATGTGAAACCCTCTCTGAAATTAAAACCATAGGGTATCACGAAATAAACCATGAATTTTCATGCAAATTTCCACCCCTGGCATCTTAACGTATTCTTCTACCGAATTCCAGAAATATTTCGTACCATACCCTGAGATAATCCAAGATATTCCGTGAGAAGATGGATTACTCTTTTCTCACATTAAAGAAATTCGATTCTTACAACAATTTTATAGAATGCTGCTCCAAGAATCACAGAAATCATTATTCATTCTTTACATCTTTGATCAACTGCATGATTATTTCAAAGGAGGCATTCTATTTCCCATAGACGATTTGCCTAGAGTGAAGGATTGAGATGAAAAGTAATTCCATCCAAATCAAAAATCATCGGCAGAAATGGAACACCTCCTTTTATACTTATGACAATTTATCCTAAAAGTTCTGTCAGTGAAATTCCCACTAGTAGAGGGAGCCATGGATAATGTTCGCATGATGTACCGTTAATTCGACTGATGACGCAAAGAGGAAATTGGACAAACCTGGAGACAAGCTCGTTCTTATCCTTTTAGTATAAACCATCTCATTCTCTTTGAGATTCTCTTTCTTTCTTTCTTCTCTCTCTCTCTCTCTCTCTCTCTCTCTCTCTCTCTCTCTTCCTTTCTATCTCTTCCTTTTTCCACCTCATTCATGGTAATTCCAACGAGTGCATCTCTCAATTATCTAACTAAGCAAATCTTATTCAATACCGGTGGAAGCATGTCCTCTCTTCTCCATTCGGCATCCATTTCATTTCACCTTATTTTATCTTCTTCTTCTCTTCTCTTTTCCTTCTCTCTCTCTCTCTCTCTCTCTCTCTCTCTCTCTCTCTCTCTCTCTCTCTTTCTTCTATCCTCTTTTTCCTTCAATTCTTTATCGATTTATTCTTCACTGTTGAACACACAATAAGTATGCTCACCCATTATACTGTCCATTGATGGTCCTAACTTGCTGCTTTCTCTGTCTCTTCTTCTCTTCCTTCCCACATATACATTGGAGCAAAACTTCCGCCGGAAGTTATCGTGCATATATTAAACGTTAAAATGTGAATACTAATGGGTTCAATGATGATAAGTGGGCTGTATGATCACGATCCTACTTTGATCCATCTTCTTCATCCAATTTTGTTCTTATTTAATGGACAGATGAATACGATTGATTGAACACAATGAAGTAGGGAGAAGAAGACAAAAATACAAGACACACAGGACTGAAGCTATTTTTTTCATGATATCATTATGGAACAATATAAGAAGACCTTCTTGAAACAGAATTTGAATGATCAATTCACTCAGTCATATCATGTACCACGAACACACTTTCCATCATGTCCTGCCAAAATTTAAATTTCATTCTTGCAATGAGATGTCTAAAAATCAAAAATGATTAAAATATGATCTATCTAATCTTATCATATTGCTTAGGCTTTCCGTTGGTATCATTATCATCTTAACTGTCTGCAAAAATGAAACAGTTAAAAATGATGAAAAACCGGAAGAATTTATCATCATTCCAAATGATTTCTATCACCATTATAACCTAAATCGATTACTATCCACTTGATGATGATTACTAGTCGAACTAATCTGAACATGGATTCTGTCGAATTATCCAATATTCACTTTCTCTCCTTATCTTGCATACATGGACGCCCATTCCATTAGTTTCATGGGATGTCAACAGGAAGTCTCGATATGTATATATATATTTAGCCAATGAAAAGCTGATCTTCATGATGGAATGGGCAACAAATGAGTATAACCATCATATTTAGGCATACCCTTTTCATGATAATGGGATGCAAGGAGAGTGAAAATTTGTATGATGATGAGAAAGTGATCTGATGGGAAAGGAAGGAGAAGAAGAAGAAGGAGAAGTGAGGGGAGAGAAAAAGATGATGAATTATTTTTATGATAGCTTAAGATTAAAGACAGAGAGTTAATTTTCGATAAACACACACACACACAGAGACAGGGAAAGACAGAGGGAAAGAGAGGAGAGGAAGATGAAGAGGAAGATGAATGAATAGAAGTCTATGTATGTGTCTGTGCGTGCACATTGAGTGCTATATTGTGAAAGAAAAAAAAGTTCTAGTATCGTTAAACCACTTACCAGCGTAGATATAGTAGACAGGGTATTAGGGGTGCTGAATATTTATGAATGATAATGATTATTATTGTGATGATCTTCTTCTCATCGTTTCCATGATCCTCTCGGAGGATGAGAGTGTATTCCACATTTCAATTTGCTTCTCTCTCTCTTCTTTCAACATCTCATCCGGTTAACCAATATAACATTTTGAATCATCTTTTATCTATTTCTCTCTCTCTCTCTCTCTCTCTCTCTCTTCTGGTGAACGCATATCATTCATAGCTCATCAAGGAATGTCATTCCTTGAATTTACTATACTAAAAAGCTGTCACTCACTAGAAACAAAGACTCCGATTCAGTGGCTATGAGTATAATGATTAAGCTCCTATTTTTCTCTCATCACTTCTCTTCTATCATTAGACATGGGAAGCATGAGAAACCCATCTCTCTCTCTCTTTCTCTTTTTCTTTCATCCTCTTTGAGCTCATTTTTCGAATTGATAAAATGCTCCATCATGACATGTGGTATGCTCACACTCAAATTCATCAGATTACGAATTAACCACTGTAAAAATAGGCTAATCTGCATGTACATGTATTGACTCATCGATCGGATCTCTTTTACGAGAGAGATTCAAGTTAATTGTTGCCAATATTTAACAATGAGCAAGCTTTTCACTGTCAAGTCTTTGATTGTTCAATAAACTCTTGAAAATAGGAAGAGTGTAATTCAGCGTAGTTTTTCCGGATTTCAGATAGAATTCCAAACAATCACCGGTAGCATTCCATTGAAGGGAAATGGTTTCCGATTGGAAACAAAGCAACCTACTGGATTACAGAATTGATGATCAGTTTAACGATAATGATGAAGATGCCAGAACGATAAGCTCAGTATAATCGCAAAATTTCCTTTTTTTCGCCACAAAAGATTCTTTCTTCAACAATTCAAATTCATTTCCCCAATTGGCTCAGATAAAGTTCAGTTTTCTTCCCACAACCACCATATAATCTTCAAATCAAAGCTTGAAACGGAGATAAGATAATCATGGAATTATATCATCACCAAGCGGATATGAGAACTGAAGATTTTCAGTACAATTCAGCAGGCTAATATAAGCTTTGCTTCCGATACTGTTCAGGCCCGAAACATTTTTGATTTTTTTTAAGCAAATGTTTCAATTTTCTTGTAAAATTCTTACAGAAAGCTACGATAATCTGATAGCATTCAGTCCATTTCCAGGATGTATTCATCGAGGAACAGTTTCTCCACCATACTTATTGGCTTTCCAAAATTGTGATGATATTTTGGGTAAGAAGAGTTTCGAAAGTTGAATTCGGTGAAGAAAGCCACCGACTTCAAGATATTTTTTCTCTCTCTCACTCACTCACTCATAACCTCACAAGATAATCACATCATCATGCAAGATTGCAAATTATATGTATGTATGTGTTTTCATTGGCCTCGGTCTTTTTTTCTTTCCCGATGATTGATGACTGTATCAGCACTTTTTATGCATGTGTATTGGGCTGTGTTGATGAGCGAAGAGGCAAAACAAGACAAGACAAAAATTCCGAGTATAACTTATTCGCCATATCAGAATGTGCATGAGTTGAGGCCAAAATTTTTTTTATCCCAAAAAATAGTGAACATCATTTGACAGTTTATTTGCAATATGATGAGATGGATAGAGAGCCTTGTGAGCATTTTCCTATCGAGAGGCGAGTGTAAATGCGAGCGTAAACAGAAACAAGAAGGGACATGTATCTGTTAGGCAAAACCCATTTTAGTACTCAAATTGGCATCTCTAATCCGATTCTACCAGTGAATCGAATTAGTTTCGCTGTTCGAGCTGATACTAGGAGCTTTGGAGTGTTTTACATTTCTCTCTCTCCCTCTTTCCCTCGCTTTCGCATGGCTTTCTCTTTCCTCTTTTTCATGTTGATTTAGACCCAAAAATCATTCCAGTAATCAGCATAGAAATAGTGTTAAAAGTCAACTCATACACACATACACATGGAGGATGAAGCTTGGATGCTGAATCAAGGCTTCTTGCTAAATCGGGATGAAAGTGTGAAGAAGATGAAAAGAGAAGAGAAGAGTAGAGAGAGAGAGCGACTTGTATTGAGTTTGTTTTTCATTTATGCCTCTTATGTAAACAACTTTTATTCAAAGTAGAAGTGATGGAGAGAGAGAGAGAGAGAGAGAGAGAGAGAGAGAGAGAGAGAGCTAAACTCATGGTATTTTTGACTCTGAAAATAGTTGTCCTAACAGTTTTCTCCACAGATACATGGTTGAACAGGGTGAATACATACAAACGCATATATATGTGCAGTCACATCCAGTGTTTACCAGCATCCAGATTCGCACCATCCTCCCGTGAGATCAGTGATAGAGGAGAAAAAAATTTGAAATAAAAAATTCTTGGGTGTGCGTGTGTGTGTCTATGAGAGAGAGAGAGGAGAATTGAATTTCTCTATCAGATAGGTATACATACACATATATTTATGCATGAATATACTCTGTCAAAATCGTTCACAGAATGTAACGGTACATATTTTGTACGTTGATTATCGAGTGAGTTAAGTCCAAAGCATTGCGATGAGAATTTTAAAGAATTCACTTTATCTCTTCATTCTTTCGAAAAATGTATCATGAAATAGAGTTGAAGGTACATTGCTGGCATTACATTCATATACACACCTATCATGAAGCAAAAATCATCTTATCATGACATGTTAAATACTCGCTGGGCTCCACAGTTCATCTTTTTCCATGGTTTCATACATCATGCAGAATTAACCTCCAACTGTTCAAAGGCTCAAAAGGATAAGCTCAAAAGGATTCAGTCAATAGACAGATGAATGCTGCTATACAGCATTCAGATTGTATGAGTGCATGTGTGCATGTGCCTATCTATGTGTGTGTGTGAGTGTGAGTGTGAGTGTGTGTGTGTGAATTGATGATGATGATCAAATTGAATGATTTCAATTTGAAATGTTGAATTGGTGAATTGATTGTCTGATCAGGAGGCTTTTCAATAGTTTCAAGCATCTGTGAACATGTATTCAATTCTTGATGAGTAGCTAATTTTTGAGCACAAAAAAAGACCATCTGACAGATGGGAGTAAAGCATTCTCTCATCGCAGAATCTCTCGAATCAATACCACTAGCTAGTCATACATCTTTACGATTAATTAGTTATCCTCAAAATTTGTGCCATTCAAAAAACAATTCCACAATCGCAATCAATTACTTGCTCCTATTTTTATATGGATGGGGGGCAAGTCACGATTTTGGCGGGAAAACATGGCAGCATAAACTAAAATTACCGAGAGAGAGAGAGAGAGAGAGAGAGAGAGAGAGAGAGAGAGAGCAGACAAGTGATAATAACAATAATAATAATATTATTATTATCATGAACAACTCTTCACTCTCTCGAATATCATCATCATTCAGAAACACTTTAGCGAAGATGTAGATTAAAATGACCCAGAACCATACCCCGGAGGCTGGGCAAGTGGACTTGCTCATCTTGGAATCATTTGAAAACATCCACATCACTCACATTCAGTTTGGGTGAAGAAGTTTATCATCAACGTAATAAATAGGAAAGATAGTGAAGTAGTAAGAGCGAAAGAGAGAGAGAGAGAGAAAATAAGAGTGAATGTTAGTGAATGTGAGAATGAGATGGATGGTGAAGAGAATGTTAGTCTGGATTATTGGGCAAGGAAATAACATTTACAACACCCGAATATATGGCTCATCTTGACTGAACTGGACAAACTGTATGGTCGATGGGTCAACTGGTGAGCTAATTTAATTTGCCCATCTCTTTCTCAATAGTATTGCCGTCATGCTGCTTAACTATAGCAACTTATTTGAGTTTACTTTCTCATTTTATCCTCACTTGACTCTCTCTCTCTCTTTCTCTTTCTCTCTCTCTCATCTTCTATCTTTCCCGGTATATGTCTACCATCTTTTTCCAGACCTCGTATATCTCATTCTCTGAACGAGATTCGATGGACATGCCAGGGTTTGGTGCATAAAGAGAATAGTAGTAGTTGCAGTAGAAAGATGGAACGAGTTAGCTGGAATAAATATACACACAGAGCCCAATAGAATGAGAAAGAGAATATTCTCTTTTCTAGTCACTATTCTTTGCTTCTAAACTGAGAGAGAGAGAGAGAGAGAGAGAGAGAGAGAGAGAGAGAGAGAGAGAGAGAATGTTAACTGTTCAAAGCACGTAAACTCATAAAAAGTGACATGAACCTTTCACTTGTGCATAGGGTACTGTTTGAATCCTTTTATAGCAACGTTATAAGGATGTTCAAATGGCCTCTTTCTCAGTGTATTTCTTTTCTATCATCTCTCTCTCTCTCTCTCTCTCTCTCTCTCTCTCTCTCTCTCTCTCTCTCTTACTCATCCTATTCACTTTTGCCTCTTTTACTTTTCTCGTCCTCCAATGTGCATGTGGATCTTTGACAAAATAAATGCTCAAAAAATGTTCAGTAACTGAGCTAGATGTGAGGAGATAGACAGCAAAATGCAAAAAACATCTTTTCTCTCCTCTTTTTATACTTTTCTTGTGCAAAATTTTTCAGAAAATTTTTTTTCTCCAGCTACTGTATCTGGAGTTCGAGTCACTTTTCCCGAATTTCCTTTACTTTTTTCGTGGAATACTTTTTCCACATTTTGATGTCCATTCTTCAATAGTGTCTCTTCTTCTATCATTCACTCCTCGAGCCTTAGAGGCTTTCTCTTCTTCACGGCTGTTGTTGTTGCTCCTGGATCACTAGGATGAAGAGGATGTTGAAGATGTTGGGATGTGAAGATGGAAATTTTTCCACACATAAACATACTATTGGTACCAGTGATATTCATGAGATGCTGCACAAATCATCGAATCAATTGGAATCAGCTACTGATGGCTGGCATCAAGCATAATATGATGATGAGATCAAGAAATTCGTTTCCAAGTATTGACGACATTTGAGGAAGATCAGGGTTAAATCACTTTTCCCTCCCCCCTCTCTCTTCCCTCCATGATATATATGTATAAATTGATGAAGATAATTTGAAATTCTCAGGCTACAATTGCCACTGTAAAGCATCGATTCAATAAATTGCTTTCAAACGATTGACCAGCTCATGGAGCATTGGAAAGTACAATTTTTCTTTCTCTCTTCCTCTTTCTTCATCTTCATCTTCTTCCTTCCCCACATGTATTCTTCTATCTACTTTCGCTTTCTCTCTCGCTCTTTTCCTCCTCTTATCCATAGGATTTTCTCCATCATCATACTCATTGGTGGAACAAAATGCTAAGCATCTTTCTTCCATACTTATTCTTTGACTTATTCTATCTTCTTTATCCTTCCATCCGAAACAACTACCGGTATTCCAGCCACACACATTATGGACTATGTGTGTGTAAACGGCTTGCATGATGCATTTTCACACACACTTGATTCCTTTTGCCATTCTGACTTTGATTTCAGCTTCCCTCTCTCTCTCTTTCTCTTTATTTCCATCTTACTCTTCTTTTTCCTCGACTTATATCTTCCCTTCATCACCATCCATTCTCTATCGGCATTTCACTGAATGTTCTCCAGAGAACGCTAAAAATCGTGTCATAATGGCACTACAAATCGTGCAAACATGTCTCTCTACAATAAAGAACAGAGAAAGAGAGAGAATCTTTCTCTCTTTATACTTGAATTCTTCCTCATTTCTGCTAATTAGATCATCACTTTCAGCATCTTGCCATTGAAACTGTTCACTTTCACATTATACTATGCTCTGATGTATATTTCACTTTCTCTCTCTCTCTCTTTCTCCTCTTGAGACCTAATCAATCGTGAATTTATGTGTATATCAGAATTCTATTGATCACCCAATTGAACATTCAATTTACCGTGCTCAATGGATGCCAACATGTTGGTGTTCCAATGATTCTTGGGAATAGTTTAACTGGAAAATAGTCGTCGGTAAGGATGAAGATGAGTGTCAAAGAAGGAGGAGAGAGAGAGAAAAAAAATTGATGAACATAAATGTGAATGGATGGATGCTGGAGAATGATCACCAAGAGGCTGTTGATCAATTGATGTGACAATACTCGGAACATTTGATTGAGTTTAAAATTCATGAGATGCCACCAAAACAATTCTCTCTGGATCATTGGAATGTTTGTCATGCTACCGTGTTTCAATATACTTTTCCGAGAGCATTTTACACACACGTCAAAGTAATGGAGACCAAAAGAAAGAGAAAGAGAGAGAGAGAGAGAGAGAAGAAAAAATAATATCTACATCAAATTCAACGACCATGTAATCTTCTCCTGCCAAAGTTCATCTCATGCATAGATGAAACAGAATATGAACAATTCTATTTTCACTCTTCCCTTTCATCTTCCTCCATCATGACCCTGAACGAGAAAATTTTCCACCGAATCGAAATTTGCTTCAACAAATATTATCTACACACACACAAACAATTCTGAAAAAAATTGTGATGAAATCAATTTGTTTTTCTCTCTACTATTGACGTCAATACCTGATGCTGTATATTGCTGATGTGGATCATTTGCTCTTCATCTTCTCACTTCCAATCACAGTAAACCTTTGCGTTCATGATCAAAATCTTAAGTTGATTCTCTTGATCTTGAGAAGTTTTCAAATCAGAGAGAGAGAGAGAGAGAGAGAGAGAGAGAGAGAGAGAGAGAGAGAGAGAGAGAGAGATTTGTATTACTTTTCACCATGAAATCGATATGTGTGTACTTATTTCGATTCCTTGACTTATTTCCACTGATTGTTATTGTGGAAGAAGGAAAAAATCTCGATAGTAAATGCTGGTCAGTGTAGTATAGATAATAAGGTGGTAGATGTACTACTTACTTTGAGATTGTTAAAAAGGTCAAGAAGATTCTGTTCCCAAACCAAATCTTTGTATGTGTGAGAGAACAGATATCTTGCCAATTTTAAGGATAAAAGTAAACTTTTTCCTTTCTCTCATCGGGCGATATCTCAATTGCAACTCTTTATATTTAGGGTTCATTGGAACACAAAAGTACTTCCAGTCAGATCAAAGCACATACACGCATCAAGAATAATAATCAAAAAAATGGATCAAAATACTCAAGTTTATGCTCATCGATCTATATTGAGATATCTAACAAATTTTCACCTAACATCCATTCCTATGTGCAAACAAATCGTATAGAATGCTCACAATCCTCAAAGTAATTCATTGATTCATTTGTATTGGCTTAATATATCGATCAATTTGGTTTGATTTCCTCTCTCCTTACACACTTGGGATGATAACAGATCTGTTGCCAATAAATTCAATTGTACTCTTTTTATTCCTGTTTCCAATCTAGTGAGAAAAAAAAGTGTATCAATCGGAATTGTCCATCATAAAAAGTGAAAGGAAAAGTTCCAAATTCCAAGTGTGTGTGTGTATGTCCATGTGCCTTGTGAGTCTTCGAAGAGAGTGTAAAAGAAGAAGGAGGAGAAGCAAAAAAAATAGATGAAAGGGTCCTCAGAATTCAATGTATTCTTCTGAGAAACTTTCTCTCTTTTTTTTCTCGATTCATTCAAGTATTCTTCTTACATTCTAACAGAATCACAGAAACAGTTTGTGTGTGTGTGTACACCTCTCTAATTTGTCCGTCTAGATTCGGAATGTACATGTTTGTTGCTCTCTATCTGATATATATATATAAGTTCCAATTCTATTCGGTTACCGTGACAATAATACCAACTGTGGAACCATTTCTTTTTTATACAGTTTTTTTTGTTCCCTTCTATTTTGCTTTTTCTATTTGTTCTCGATACTGCCTCTGGGCCAATGATCATATTATTTAACAAGTTCTGCCCATACTATTCCCCAATAGATTCTTCGATTTATTCTCACTCGGCTGTTTGCCTTTGATTCGGTTGCTCGGTAATCTTTCTCTCTTCTCTCTCTATCTAGTATTCTCTAGATCCCAAATTTTGCTTGGACAAACTAGCAATCATCAGATTGATATGATCAAAAAAGTGTTTCCATGCTGTTCTGAGGGAAGTATAAAAGGGGCGAATAGAATGGGAAAAGTTTTTTTTTCTCTTTTTTTGCCTACTCTTTCTCCTCCATAAATAATCTATTCTAACCAATTTTCCAGCAACATCAAGTGGGTGGCACCTTGAATCAGGTCCGATTGTAAGAGAAAAAAAACTTGAACCCATACAAAACCAATATTGTAAGCTGAGATCTATATATTCACACAAATTAACATGCCAAATTCACCAAAATGTACTCTGCATTTCATTCCAATGTGTGAGAAAGAAGTATCATTTTGATGGTTGAAATTTTTTGATTCCATAGCTCTAGAGAAGTGTATCCAATTGTTTTTGGAATGTTTTTCAATGTCATTTTATCATTTAGTTGGGAGATTCTCTTCTCTAAATTTTGGGCACTCTTCACATAAAATTAGGCAGTTTCTTCAAAAAAATTATGACTGTTAACGCCTAAGTTTTGTTCAGATCTCTTAAAGTTAAAGGCATCACTATCATTTGAAAAATATACAGAATGGTTAGAATTAGAGCAAATATGTTGATTTTTTTCTGAAATTCACCGACTCATCTTCCTGAATCCTCCATCTCCAAAGAATGTGAAACTGATTATTTTGCGCTCAATAGATATCAGACTTCAAACTCAATTGCATTCAATGTAACATTATTTTGCTCGATTCAGAGCAGGAACTTAAAAAGAAGAAGCAATCAGACTTGAATCAAATCAATGTTGATAGATAAGCTGCAAGTGTTGAATCAATTTTTCATCACCTTCTCAAGAATAGAGTGAAAAAAGGGCTTCCATTCAATGACACCAGAGAACGCGATAATATACATTTATTTTCATTTTCTATTCCTTCATGTCCACACTTATTCTATCTTCCAGAATCTTACAAACATTCCATCAAGATTATCGTCATGATATTCTTGCCTCTTCATTCCCCTTCAGTCACTCTCCTATCCATATATACACACACACACACATGCCTGGATGTGTGTAGTCGATATTCTCTTTTCACTTGTTTACCAGCATCATCATAATACACTCAACACACTGAACATACTCATCTGGACACACACATATACACAAAAAACATCGAGCATCAACCAGAAACGTGGAGGAACGAGATGTTTCCTTCATGCATAAATGCATCATTCATCAGTCATTTTGGCCATAGGACAACTAAGAGAGGAAGAGAGAGAGAGACTCATTTCAACTCTATTTTGCCCATTTTTCAGGTCATCCAATGATTTTGTCAGAATAGTATGTATACATAGGAAGAGAGGAGAAAACAAAAAAAAAGGAAAGATAGAACGTATAATCGCTCAGTTACTGTGATCATCATCACTACTATCATCTGTGTGTGTGTGTTGTACACTTTCATCATTGACATTATTTTTGTTCAACCAGCATCATGACCATCTAGACGGAATACACACTCACAAGGCCCACTTTCATCGCTCACCTTACTTTCTCTGTCTCTATCTCTTATGCATATACTGAGCGAAAACTTTTCTGCATGCTTTTTACACATGAAATTCATGAATCGTGCTAAAAGTACTCAAGCACAAACACATTGGAACTTTTACTGTCAAGATGAATGTTTTCCTATTACTCTGTCCCTCCATGTCTTTTCATCTTTTTTCTCTTCTCTTTCTCTCTCTGAATGCTAATCTGCTTTTTAGGCCCTCTCTCACTCGCTTGCAATTGCAATGATAAATAATGGGAAATCGTAAAAAATTACAAGCAGCATTTAGTGCTCTTTTCCTTGTCTTTCACTTGTTCCCTGTCTCTCTCTCTCTCTCTCTCTCTCTCTCTCTCTCTCTCTCTCTCTCTCTTCATGCAAATGAATTGCTATTCACTCACTTAGCTGACGACTTCCTGAGCAATATATTAGCTCAAGTTGGAAGAGAAATTTCTGTCTCTCTCTTGCAGTATCCAGTATCTCTCTCTCTCTCTCTCTTTCTTTCTTTCTTTCTCTCTCGCTCTCTGTTCTCATCTTTTCTTCTTTATTCATCTATCCTCCATCTATCCATCCTTTTTGGCTTGCGTGTTTTCACTTGACATAAGCGCGAAACATTATCGAACAATTTTCAATGTTTTTCTGCGCCTCATTCCAATGACTATAGTCTGAATGCTTGTTGGAAAATGCCTTTTCGACTTTTCCTCATTCATCTATCAACGTTCAATGTTAAACAACACTAATTTTTCTCTCTTCCAATTTTACAGACTGTAGTTAACTTTCATTTTCTCTTACTTTCCCTTTATTATGGGTATCATTCCATACCTCATGTCCTCATGTCTGATAGTATTCTGCTTGAATCGATTAATATTGACTAATTTTTCTTCTCCACTCTCTCATATTGAAATTGTTACTCATCTATTATCTATTGCGCAAGAAATTCAGATAGAAAGTTACATTCTTACAGTTGAAACACTATACTCATTACATCAAACTAAGCTTTGTCTCTGGTGAATTTGAAAGTTACATTCGATGAATCGTTCCATCTGATCAACAGTGTGCATGAAAGAGAGGAGAAAATTATCTTGAGAATTGGGATCAAGATAGAGAGGAGATAAGCATTCCAATACAGGCAAGAAATGGAGTGATTGATTAGAATTTTCAAATCTAATCTATTGTCTCACCTTGATAAGATGCAAAATCTCATTAAGTGGCAAGCTAATATTGATTACTGATACAGATAGATTTGATTGTTTTTTCTCACCCTCATTTACTGTTTCTACTCACGCTTAAACAATGATTCGTTAATTGTTTCATCAATATTGTTCCAATTGGTCGATATTATGTATACATTTTACGCATTATTCTTCACAGAAACATTACTAGAATATATTTTTGGACCAGATCTTTACACTTCTGGATAGAATTATCAATACTTGTAGTTGTTATGTTTCATTTTTTATCGATACTTCTACGTACAAATGAAACTACATCTGTTGCACAGATTTTCAGAACATTTTTTTCTCATTTTGATTGAAAAAACACCTTTCATTCAGCGCAAAAATATCTTATGATCTCATGAAAATTGATGTTGAAAGTTTCCACATCAACACCCAAAGATATTGAAGCATACAAGAATTCCTGATGGGTATAATTCTCCTTCCATCAGAACCCAAAATACTTGACAAAGTTTAATTTGAAGAGAGGAAAGAATTTTGCTCTCTCACTCTTTACCCCCAGGTAATGATTAGAGGACACTTAAAACTTTCAAAAGCAAAAGTATCAAAATTTTCAATCGAAAAACACTAGCAAAATCACGAGAAAAAAGGGAAAAAAAGAAGAGAGAAAAAAAGATTGCGAATTAATAATAAGGTTAAAAGGTAATCTTCTACTGTCATCATGATCCAATCTGTTTCTTGATGATTCCAAATATTTACCAGTATCAGTCGAAGAGGGAGAAGAAGAGAGATAGAGAGATATAATTTGACAATCTTTCCTTTTCACTGTTAAAATGATACCTTCTCTTTTATCCCAAAGGAATTCTCTTTCCCTCTCCTCTGATAAAAGTATTACAAGTACACATTCAAGCCTTACTGATCTTTCCATGACAAAGTTTCTCTCTCTCTCTCTCTCTCTCTCTCTCTCTCTCTCTCTCTCTCTCTCTCTCTCTCTCT
This sequence comes from Brevipalpus yothersi, assembly GCA_003956705.1. NCBI lineage: Eukaryota > Metazoa > Arthropoda > Arachnida > Trombidiformes > Tenuipalpidae > Brevipalpus > Brevipalpus yothersi. The sequence continues at coordinate 29,359 of QZCP01000371.1, forward strand.
CTCTCTTACTTACTTACTTACTAAACGAATGATTACATGGTCCATGGTAGATCTCATAGCCAAAAACCTGGAAATGGCCAGTGTATGCCTGTGTATGTGTGTGTGTGACCGGGCCTATGGACAGTGATGGCCATTATAAGTAAGAGTAAAGAACAAAGAGTTCTCGAGAACGAAATGCTTTACTTAATATGATTTTGTCTTTTCGCTTTATCTTTACGCTTCTTCTTCTACTTCTTCTATTCTGTTTCTGTTTCTATTCTGTTCTCTCCACGTATATATACAATGGCTCACTTCCACTTTGTCTTTCTCATACTATTGTACACATATATATTTATATATATATATATACTTGAGATAGATAGATAGAAAGAACGAATAAGAAGAAGAAATAGAGGCAATCCAATTCGATTAGGATAGATTGAATCAGTGGCACTTGAGTTGGCCCTGGATTGCTAGAATTCTTATTTGGTACACTTCTTGTTAGATATATCACATGGCAAAGCTTTTGCCATTCCACTTCTACTTGCCTTTGATAATATACGCACCATGATCTCTCTCTCTCTCTCTTGATTCTTTCTTACGATCCAATGAGTCTTACTATTATTTTCTACATATTTATTCGTCCAACGTATTAGTATCACTCGAAGATACCAGAATGGGAGATGAATCGCAAGTTAGTAACAGAGAGAGAGAGAGAGAGAACAATATATCTGTTGATTGTGTGCGGTATGTTTTCCAGAACATACACACACAAATATTCAGACGTGTATTAGGAATAGAGAAAGAATGTGTATGTGTTTGTGTGTGTGTGTCTGCTGCCTATGTACAGTTATCGGTCCAAGATGGACTAATACATTACACATGATGATGTGGTTGACTTGATGACGATAGAAATGCATGTGTGTAAACAGAATCCAAAGGAATACTCGGTATACTGCAAGTACCGTAAGAATCGCTTTCCAAATGATACTGTAGATGCCCTGTAGAAAGCCCTGATGATAGGTTTATAAAGAGCATTATCATCATCATGAATTATCCAAAATTTGAGATATAGCGGAGCAAATTTACTCGCAGGCAAATGAATAGCTGGAGCAAAAGCTTTATAGCTGAGAAAAAAAATAAGTTCAGTTGGAGGATGGAAAAGAGAAAAGGAAGAAAGAAGAAGATAAAAATCTTGCTGATGAACCAAAATGTTAACCAATTTTGAGGAATACACTTGGAAAGCTGTTCACTCAAGCTTGTGAATATTGATTGGATCAAATTCTTTCTCATCTTCTCTTTTCTCCATCTTATATTCCTTTTCTCCCATGTAAACTCATGCTTCTAGATATTCATGGGATCATTTGAATTCAATTCCATCGTAAATTCAAATTTGTTGGAGAAGAAAATTCTCCCTAAAATGAAGATCTCTTCCTCTTTCCCTACTCACTGCCTGTCCAAAGCGAATATATTTGGTCATTATCGAATGCCAGCAAACAGTATGAACTTTTACTTTATCCACTTTGATAGTCAACATTCAGAGAAAGGAAGAGAAAGAGATTCTCACCAAGCTTGTCGCCTTATTATCATCGCCCATCATCATGCTCAGTTGAAATGGCAATAGACGATGATGGTCAAAAGTGATGGTGACTGTGTGTGGTATATTGGTGATGATATTCCGAAAGAGAGAGAAAGAGACAAAGATGATTGTAGAATCAGCTGCCCTGGATATGTATTTGTGTGTGTGAACATTAGAACAAGACAAGTGTAATGAGAGTATGGATCCCATTTGGACATGAATCCATGTCTGTAGACTGAATAATTCACATTTAGACTCTCTTGCAAAGTAATAGTCTGAAATGCTAATATATGGATCACATTCTCTTCATGGTGGAATAGTGAGAGAGAGAGAGACTATTCAGAGACCATTTTCTGAGTGATTCCATTCCATTCCTTTCTGAATTCTCTCTCCATCCTTTTACTATTCCTCTCTCTCCTCTAGTAAACTTACTCTATCTATCTATCTATCTCTTCACGATAATTCAATTTCCTGAGGGCCAACACACTTCGCACTGATAGTTCACGACATTGGTTGACAGAAGCAGCCAAAAACACTTAACCAGTTTTCTCTTTTTCGTGCAATCACATATACACATATACACACACACAACACCATGGCCACTGTTATCCAGTAAAGTCTCATTCAAAGTTACCATAAATCATTTTTGCGGCTTGATTTTTGGCCATTATCAAAATGATAAACCGTCATCAATCGGTGTGAAATGGTCGATTTATGATGACATCTGAATTATTTTCTTGCTAACACAACAATATACATATTGGTGATGCATGATAATACGCCATGTCTGCATAATCGTAATAGCTATGTGTGTTAATGTCCGATATCTGCTGAAGGAGAAAAACTATCCTATCAAGAACTGTTGAATTGAGATCTGGGATGAAGAAATGCTCCATGATGCTAGGTAAAATAACCTTCATCAGATCTAGAGACTCATCACTGTTAAAGGTTTAAAAGAATCATTTCGTCTGATTATGAGCAGAGCAAATGCTGAACAATTTGCTATGTATTCCACCCACTTACTTGAATCAGACATGCTAATGTTAAGTCCTAAACAATTTTCTGATTGAAAGTTCTCTTTTGTATGCAAAAGTTTAATGGCCATTCATGCTACTCAGAATACATGTGTGCGCACAATTTTGTTACTTTCAAAAGAAGGTTCTTTTTTCTCTCTCTCTTATTTCCACAAGATTTGCAGCCTCTCTCATTCACATCTCTCTCTTATATACTTTGAAACGTTTTGCTGATTGAATGAGAGAGAGAGAGAGAAATCAAAAGAATAGATTGCCAGAATCATGGGAATCGTAGTATTCTCTCACTCTCTCGCATCATTATGCTTTGATATTGTTGATATGGCAAAATGCTAACTCAGTTGACGGATAAAACTGTAATGTATTGGATGAATATACGTCTAGAGAGGTCAAAAGATGTTGCCAATAGTAAGAATTCGAGAATGTGGATAGAAGCAAAAACTAAGAAAAGAAAATCATCATCCACCAACCTCTCACATTTCTTCTTCTTCTTCTTATTCTTCTCCTCCTCCATTTGCTCATCTCATACTTTTCTCAGCATCCCAAAATCAGTATCATCCACTGTCTTTCTATCTTTCTCTCTCTCTCTCTTTTCTTTTTCTTTCGAATTTTCTCTCCACTCTCGATATCATCATCACTATCTTATACTGTCAGGAAATCAATTGTATTCACCCAGCGAGTCAATGAAGCCAAGCATAAAGTGTCGTTGGACTGGACTCATGGGTTTTCAGTATGGAAGAGGGAATACAAGACCAAGAAGACAGTAAGAAGAAGAAGAAGAAGAAGAAATAGAATAAGAAGGAAAAATTCTGTCAGCTTCCATCTCATCTTCTGTTGTCCACTGTCAGACGTGTGTGTGTATGTCCATGGCTCGCTTTGCCTATGTGTATATGTGTGTATAAGAGAAAAGAGAAGGTGTATCAGTGAATACAATGTCCATCTCTCTACGAATGATGTCCTGTGGGTGTAACCAATGTGGGTAGAAATGTGGGGTGAATGATGCTGCGAATAAGATGAAGCGAAAGAGAGAGAAAGAGAATGATGAGGCGAGAAAGAAGAAGAAGAAGAAGAAGAGATGGAGAAAGAAGCAAAATAAGAAAATTCAATTCTTCTCATCAACACACAGTGTGATCATAGTAATTCGATTTTTTTCCAATTCAATGTCCAATATTGAATTGGAATATTGATTCTGATTCATTCCTCTTATTCCCTATCTTTATCTCTCTCTCTCTCTCATTCTTTTTCTTTCTACTTTTTCACACATACATGCACTTGATTCACTTGCTCACTTGCTTCTCTGGTGATGCGAAAATAGTGACAACTTGTCGGATTCACGCGATTGAAGCAAGAAGTAAGAAGATAGAAAGCTATAAGACATTTGCAATGATAAGTTGATTTGAGGCGTTAGGCAAACCGATGAGCATCAGCAAAAATTCTCATCTCCACATCGGCACACACACACACACATAGAGAGATAGAGAGAGAGAGAGAGAGAGAGAGAGAGAGAGAGAGAGAGATCCAATAGTGTTCATCTTGAGTGATGCAAGGAAATATATATATTTACAGATATTCAGTAAAGAGAGAGAGAGAGAGAGAGAGAGAGAGAGAGAGAGAGA
>QZCP01000371.1:33695-48647 GCA_003956705.1 Brevipalpus yothersi
GAGAGAGAGAGAGAGAGAGAGAGAGAGAGAGAGAGAGAGAGAGAGAGAGAGAGGATGCTTCGGTATGTGGATGCACAAGGAGAAGGAAGATGGAGAAAAAAATTTCCAAGCTACAAAAACTTTCCTCCTCCTGTCGATGTGATAGAGAAGCAAGTCTTTTGGGATTGATCTATCCAAGTGTTGTCTCACGTAGTATAAGTGATTGTTGTGGATAATGAAATTCTGATGCTGCAAGGAGAGAGAGAGAGAGAGAGAGAGAGAGAGAGAGAGAGAGAGAGAGAGAGAGAGAGAGAGATAGAGAGAGAGAGAAAGAGAGAGCAAAAAGTAATTATGTATGTGGATAGAAGATTGACAATCATACAGAGATGGTGGAACAAAAATCTGAGGATTCCTCTAGAGATTTGATTTTGGTGGCTTTTTGGTTGTTTGTATTGATTTTGATTTTTACCTTCTCAGTATTGCTATGATGAGATATGATGTGAAGATTTTTTTTCAGTTCACTCTCATTGCCCAAGGAAATATCTGAATATGAGAAAGAGACAGAAAAAAGTATTGGTGAAGGTGTAGATAAGAAAAAATTTTCCCTAATTTTTCATCATGAACCTGTTCCAGATGGATGAGGGAAATTAAATTTCGAGCCATGAATGAATCTGATGTTCCCGCCCAATATGTTCACTCTGTGGATACATTACTTTGGTGGTTTGAGATAAATGTGTAGAAACATGGGGCATTCTTTGACCTGAATTCTTCCTACTGTACTCTGATATAATTTGATTCGAAAAGTCAAAAATATGACACACAATAGATGATAAGAAAGTGTGTATTCTTCTCCTCTTATCATCCATTCTACTACGAAGACTTCCAAATATAAGCATCAATGAACCCTTCTGATCAGCGATGAAGTGAAAATATCCGGGAAAAAATCCATGTAAGATGCAAGTGGTGAACTTTGATTCAATGAGGAATTCTTTCAAGCACAAATAAACGAATATTGGTTGTGAATGTGGTGAACATAAGACGAGATTGGTGAGATCCAGAGAGAAAGAAAACAAAATCGAAAAGAATATCAAAAGGAAAGTGTACAAGAGTGCAGAGAATATCAGGAACCCAAGTTTGTTTCTCTCTCTCTCTCACTTTCACCCTTACAAAAATAATCCGATGGTGGACAAGAATTTTTTTTCGATCGTATTCTTCCATCTATCTGGATTCTCTTTCCTTCACATCATGCTTGACTGCAAATACAATAGACGATTTATTCTGCTCTTCTTTCACCCGTAGCATGATGAAGTGGTCATTTTTGCCTCAATCAAGACTAACGTGATGCATTGGATCATTTGGGGTATCCAGAGATGATGGAGAAGATGAAGAGTGAAACACATAGACAAACAGAAAGAAAGAGAGAAAGAAAGAGAAAATGAAACTAGTAAAAGAGAAGGAAAAGTATTAACGGAGTAGTAAATGAATAGATGAACATAGAGAAGAGAGAGAGAGAGAGAGAGAGAGAGAGAGAGAGAGAAAATAGGGTGAAATCTTTTTCAGGATCATGAAGATGAAAAAGAGGGAAAAAGAGAGAAAGAGAGAAGCTCATTTGAGGAGTTACTTCACTGATGAAATGCCATGAAGAAGTATCTATCCCACTTATTCTGACATTCTTATACTGAATCACATTTCATGGCAGACACCCACTCATTATATGGGACTTATTCCATTAATGATGATCACCCAATAATTTGGATGAGAAGTTGACGTGGACATGGTAAAAGAGTGAAAAAGAGAGAGAAAAAGAGAGAAAAGGGGAAGAGAGAGATCAAATGGTGGTGAGTTGAGAATCTTTCAAGAGCATCTCTTTCTCTCTCCATCGATATGCCCTCTCATCAGAACTTTATTCGATGGATGATGACAGAGAGAAGATGCTTTGAGTGAGGAGCAAAAGAAAACATACCATAAATTGGAGATGGATGAAGAAAAAAAGAAAGATAGAGAGAGAAAGAAGAATGGAGATGGAGTGGAAGAGAGAAGAGATATGAGAAAGACGAAGAATTATTTTTCTGAATAACCTTATATCAAGAATACAAATAGAAAAATAAGTAAGATTAATGTTAGTTGAATGACTTACCTGGATGAGGAGGCAAAGGGTGATACTGATAGATAGTGATTACTTAAATTGATAACTTCGCTTTTTTCATTAGAGGTTTTCAAGTGTCTGTTGAAAAATCTGTTAAAATTTCGAAAGAATTGTTGTTAAAGTTGCTTTTTTTCACCATTATTATGACCATATTGTTGAATCTTTCCCGATTCTTATGTGTTAGTAGAGGAATAGTTTTGACTCTTGTAACAGTAAGGTTGATAGCGTATAATGAGTTTTCATGGGTGACAAGAGTCCCAATAATCATGGTTCATGAGATAGGACAAAATAAAGGTGAGATCAGATTGAGATGAAATTTTGATGATGAAAATTGTGTGCTACTAGAGTCTAGAAGAACTGTATAATAATACTCTCAATCCCAGACAATCTTAACCCCAATCATGAACAATCTAACTTATTCCTCTTCTTCCTTTTCATTGGACTGATCATCTCACAAGGTAACCACATTCTCATCACTTGATGAATTTCCATTGATCAAGTCATTTTCTCTTCCTCTCTCTCCCTCTCTTCCATGATATCTGATCTCTACTTGAACTAGCTTGGTAGAATAGATTCATTTTGATGAGAAAGAGAGAAAGAATAGAGAGAGAAAAAGAGAAAAGAATGGATCAAGCTCATCTTAAATTGACTTTCTGAAACATTTTCTCATTCTCTCTTCTCCTTGGATGCTCCAAACAAAAGATTGTCGAATCAAAGAGAGAGAGAGAGAGAGAGAGAGAGAGAGAGAGAGAGAGAGAGAGAGAGAGAGATACAAGTGATGCGGGAGAAGGCTCAAAGGAAAAGAAGAGACAGATAAAGGTTGAAAAAAGAGTAGCCCAAGAAGAAAAGAGCATGAAGAAGGAGGAGAGAAGAGATTTGACAGAAACTCAATGAGATGTATCGGTGTCTATGTGTGTGTATATGAATCTCTCTGTATCGACCCAAGTTGAGTATGTGTATGTGTGTCTGTGAGAGAGAAAGAGGAGAAAAAATCTATCCATATCAAGTAAAGAATGTCTGTGTGTATAAAATAGTTTCATGATTGCTCCTCCATTCTTTAGATCGTCAAGTGAGAGAGAAAGAGAAGGAGAAAAGACTGTCGAATGATGAGCTAATGTTTTTCACTAAACGGCAGTCCATTCTTTTCATGTTAATTAGTTTTCCGCTCAAAATAAAAGGAAATTAAGGAAATTTGAGAGACGTAATCTTGCATATTTGAACAATATTCATCATACAAACGGGAACGATTTGAGAAGAAAAAGGAAGGAAGTTACTGTGATGAGGAAGAAGAGTGAGTGAGAGAGAGATGCTGGGATGCTTTCATCTCTCTGGGAAAGATGCCTCTTTGAAACAGCATCTCTAGGCTTCTAATACTGTTTTCCTGCCTTACAGTCTTGATCCTCATCTTCTCATGCCTTTTATACTCTTTTTGCTTCTATCTCTCTCTCTCTCTCTCTCTCTCTCTCTCTCTCTCTCTCTCTCTCTCTCTCTTTCTTTCTTTCTTCTTCTTTTGCTTTCTTCTCTACTTGAGCTAAGTTTCATCCATCCCACCGACCAAAATCACATCAATTTCTCCTCGATTACTGTTTACTTGGCATGCAGACAGAAGATGTAAGTAAATCAAATTGCGTTGCAGACAAGACCACAAGCTAGTATTCAATCATATGATTGGATTCCACTCAATGGTAAAGGATCAAAGCGATCAAGAGCATCTCTTTCGCTCTCGGATGCTGAGTAACGTAATGTCAAAGAGGAGCAGAGAGAAAAGAATAAGAACAGTGTTCATCTATATGCTCATGGAGAAGAAGACCTTACCTTTCTTGCCTCTTCCATCTTCTCTTACATCAATTAATCAGCTGAAACTTTAATTTTATACCCATATTTAAGTCTGTCATTTTTTTCTCTCAAAATAAACGAAAGAAATTTCCCAATAAAAAATGTTGACAGAATGTAGCAACAATATCACACCATAAAGGTAACAATCATACAGTAATTTTGCTTCAACTTTTATTGAGAGAAAATTTTTTTCCTCTGGATGAAAAGCTTTTCCAAAAGTGAAGCTTTGAAATCTTATATCTTGACCCGAATCTTTTTATACACAGACATACTCATAGATATATATATCTGAACGTGTGCTTCATTGAGTGTAACAAGAAGCTGAATGAAAGAAAGAAAGGAAGAAAAAAAGAAAGAGAAAGAGAGAGAGAAAAGATTATCATCACTATCATCATCTAATGGGCTTGAAATTTTCTTTTTCCACTTATTCCTCTCTCTCATCTTTGCTCTTCCTGTTCCTCTTATATGATACTTTAACGCTGCATCCAATAGTGAACATTTAGTTTGGTAACTTGTTAGCCCTTATAATCGTCTTTGGAAGCGAGAAAAGACTGAAACTGGAGATCTGTGAAAGTGATCAAAGAAGATTCCGAACGAAAGTAACCAAAACAATGATTTGGAGAGAGAGAGAGAAGAAGAAGAGAAAGAAATCTTTGCTCCAAATAAATCTTACAAGAAGTGAAAGTTAGAAAGCAAAGGGAATAAAAGTGTAAGTAAAAGAAAAGATTCTTTTTCCAACTAGTAAGAATATACACCAAGGGTGTTACAAGGCGAGGGAATAATATGGTGCCTTATAACTTTGTATTTGTGTTTCCATTCGCTTCAATGAATATACACATTGTGGATCAACCCCACATACTCACATACACACACATACTCATAATATATATTTCAATCCTGAGGAAAACCAAAAGATGATCAAGTGCAGTGATCTGGGCAGAGTATACAGACACAGACACACATAAATACAAACAATTTTTTTCTACTCACAGCAATAAAGAGAAGTGAATTGAAAAGAAGAAGACAGAAAATGTTTCACTTTGCAATGTTTTTAAGTGAAGCCATCTTTCTCTCTCTTAAAAACAATCAGTAAACCGATCAGAGAGAACGAATCATCGACTTTTGGAGTAACACTTTACCATCGATGGATGCTCATTCAACCTTGTAACTTGTATGTGTGTTTGTGTGTATGAGAGAGAGAGAGAGAGAGAGAGAGAGAGAGAGAGAGAGAGAGAATTTATCTCTTTTTTCACTGTCTATCAAATGATTTATAGTGCTCAATATTTCTTGTTATACTCCGGATATTAGTTTTTATCGAAAAAAATTTCAGACCACTTGCAATTTTTATCATCTCTTTCCTTTGGATAGCCATTCACTCATACTTCACACTTTCTCTCCATCATCTTTTCATCAAGATGATGTCCTTTCAAGCATCCTCATCCTCTGCATACTTATTGGATGGGCAAGAGGGGGATATACTTTCTAGAACTCAGGTGGAGTAAATTTTATTACATTTTTTTTCTTTCTCTCTCTCTCTCTCTCTCTCTCTCTCCCTCTACCAAGTTTTCCAAAACTACTGTATGCTCAATTCTCATTCATCTCGATCATTCCTTCTTCTTCTAGCATCTCTTAGCCTTCTCTATTCTCACTTGTATTCTCATGAATATCGAGCACAAATACATTGAAGCTGTGGGCAAATCAGAGCATCAAAATGCCTTCTCATTCGACAGGATTTGCTTTCGCATCACTTTATTCCAAATGCTTCAACATGTATTCTCAAAGTAAGTGTACTGTAGTGAAATATGGTATACATATATATATCTAGGTTCTCTCTCTCACCAACAGCCTGAGGCAATCTTTTTCTCGCTTACATTTGCTGATCTTTCATCTTTTCTTTGCTCAGTTACTTGTGATATATCAAGAATTTTTCAAGCGAACTTTCTCTTTCTATCTCTTTCTTCTCAAGTGCCACTACACCGTGCCAATGGCCTTTGGCTAACAGATATTCATCATCATCAATGTGTGAGTATAGTCTTTGATCATTTTGAACAAATAAACCCAGCTAATTCATCATGGTTCTCTTTCCAGTCACTTCCTTTCTCACCATAAAGCACATGATTTGGCATCCAATTTTCTCCCACAATCCCACAATCCATAGAGAAGTGGAGTTGAAAAAAATGGAGTGAGCAATCTTAGCATTTCAAAATTTTTGATCAATAAAATTCTGATGACTTCAACTCAAAGTTTCAATCTCAGGTGAAGATTCCATGAAAAGAATGGTGGCAGGGAAAGAGAGAGAAAATAAAAGTAAGATTCCATTCTATCAAACATACAACGTGATCGATTCTATTCTCTCTCTCTCTCTCTCTCTCTCTCTCTCTCTCTCTCTCTCTCTCTCTCTCTCTCTTTCTTTCTTTCTTTCTTTTTCTCAAATTCACTAGTCAGCTCTTGAAGCTATTTATTTTATTGGCAGATTTTCTTCTCCATCAGCGTATTTATATATACATGTGTCTTGTTCACCGATAGTCACGAAAAAAGTTTCTCTCTCTCTCTCTCCTTTCATATGGCAACATTTTTGTGTTTCATGTTGAGTATGGTAAAGCTTTTATCTTTGACTTGTTTGCTGAGTGGGCTTTTGGAATGGCATATGAAAAGGCCTATGTGTTAGTGGCTAAGGCAGAGAGAGAAAGAGAGAGAGAGAGACGATATTTTTTGACAAACTAGCATGCATTCAGGGTGATGAAAAGCAGACATTCAACATCCCAAGTGAACCATAGAGCTCATTTATCAATGAATAATCATGATGATGATCGTATCATCACGTCTTGAGCATCTCTTTTTCTCTCTCACTCTTTTTCCCTCTCTTCCGTTGCCACTCGAAAACTATCGGAACATACAAACACACAGGAAAACACTTTATTTTCATACACCAAAAATCATATTCATCTTTTTACACACAACTTGATGAAAGCAGATTAACACTCGACGAAAAAAAATTGTGACTTATGCATGCATCTTTGTGTTCTTCTATACCACCCATAATGTGTATTCATCTTCTCATCTTTCTTTCGTTCTTTCTCTCTCTCTCTCTCTCTCTCTCTCTCTCTCTCTCTCTCTCTCTCTCTCTCTCTCTCACTATCACCATGAATGAAAATCATTCATGATGATGACAACACAAACTCACAATTGTTAAGTAGAATGAATGTATAAGTTTTACCCCCCAATTACTAAACTCAAGACTCTTGTCTTCCGATTCTCTCAAGATGCCTTTATCCTCTTCTTCCTGTCGTTCAAGGAGCCATAACAAGGAAACTCATCATTGAAGCATACCTCTTTGGACCATGTCTTGTTGACGAGACATATGCTATCCTCAGTATATTCTTCTTCTTCATTTTTTCCTACTCATATATTGAATGGAGCCTCAGAGATGGAGGGGAGAGCCAAAAAAAATGATGCTACATACATAGTTGCTGATTCTTGAATTTTTGCTGATCATCAGAGAAAGATGCGGAGAAAGAGAGAGAATGAGAAAGCTTCTACGAAAGGAGTAGAATAGAGGAGGAGGAGTTGTGAGATGGAGGAATAGATGAAAGATGAAGGTAAAGAATATATCTACGATAAAAAATATCACAAGAATCCATGGAAACTACATCGGATCGAAGCCAAAGTGAGAGAGAGAGAAAAAGAGAAAATGATGGTGAAAGAATAAGATGAGTAAGAGAGAGAGAGAGAGAGAGAGAGAGAGAGAGAGAGAGAGAGAGAGAGAGAGAGAGAGAGAGAGAGAGANAAGAAAGAAGACGCCAAAGAAGAACCTGAGGCCGTTATTGGCTTCAAAAGACTGAGCTTTTCATCAATATTGAACTCGAATCTTCCTTATTTTCCATCTTTCTTATTCACTCTTATAACTCGCTTCATGCTATTTCTGTCAACTGGATATTGGCCTGCAAGAATATCACATACATACATACATACATCCACATGGAAGACGAATCATCCTTATTTTATCGTCATTTTATGCGCTTAGAGAGAGAGTATCTTCCCTGTTATCAGCCTGCCGCTCTTATTCTTTTTCTTCTCTTTTTTCTTACTCTCATATTGAAAACTCAGGAAGACGAATGATCCACATCGGTTAGAGGAATTCTTTTGGCTGATACTTTGGGTAAAAGCTATTCTTTCAAGATAGAAAAGGATAGATAAGAGAGAAAAAAATAACGGAAAACGATCGAAGCCTGTGATCTACCTGTTTCATAGCTCACATTTCTTTCTCTCTTTCTCTCCAACTAAACGAGGAATACCATGCTCACAAAAAGTATTAGGTGGAGGGAAAAAATCGAAAGAGAGAGACAAAAAAGATGGCAAAAGGTTGCACAATGGCCTGAAACATGATGGATTAATCGATCTGATGGATGTTCAATAAAAGTACCATTCTTTTTGTCCGATCGAACTTGAATTGACCAATACATGGAACCAACGAGCAGAGGTGAACATAGAAGGGAAGAAAGAAAGAAAGAGAGAAAGAGAAAGAGAAAGAGAGCTAACTAAGGTTTCTTTCTCTCTCTCTCTCTCTCTCTCTCTCTCATCAGAAGGTATACCTTTCGATGCATACACACACGCACGCTAGGAAAAGGTCAGAATTGTAAGTATACTCTGAACTTTCATGATCATGGATTGATGATGAAATTGGGAAAACGAATGTTTCATCATCTAAAAAATTCTATTCATGTGAGGGAGATACCTCAATTGTTTTCTATTTTATCTATCCAATTTTCAACGAACACATGCATTTCATATACACATCTCCAGAATTCATTCGCACATTTGATCATTGTCATTTTTTGATTGTTTATTTCGACCAATCTTCATCTAATGCTCTTGATAGTGTGAGTAAAGAAGAATGAAAAATGAGATACTCAAAACTTTTCACAAAAAAGGCGTACATCCGTTCATGATAATAGAATATAATGCAATATTCTGGACTTAATCAAATTTTATGTATATATGTTGGTACAAATGATGATTTGGGTGGCAGTGAAAGGCAATGGGATGTGCAAAATGTACAATAGAAGAGGAGAAAATTATTTCCATGATAAACCAAAGGGAATAAGTAGCATTTGAGGAAGATGAACAGTATTGTTCAATGTGATGGGCGATTTAGGATTTTTGATCAAAGTTGACCAGGATTACACATATACACACAGATGTGTGCATGTATATATGCTTGGTATTGTGTATAGTGTGTGTTAAAGAGAATGGTAACTCATGATACATGAGATTCCAGGTTATCTGGGTATACACATATTCTTTCATCCAGCCTAAATAGGGCTTATTGAGCTTTTTGACATCATCAGTTACTTATAATCTTCCAAACAGTTTGCTTACGGTTTAACTATGGGTGGCAATGGCCATACTAGGCGAAATATATATATATAACTTTTTTCCTCATGAGTGATCAGTGGAATCGATTATTCAATTTTCTCTTCTCTCTCTCTCTCTCTCTCTCTCTCTCTCTCTCTCTCTCTCTCTCTCTCTCTCTCTCTCTCTCTCTCTCTCTCTCTCTACTCTTGTTACACTGTGATACTTCGGATGAACCTTTTGCAGCTACAATTCATACATACACACATGTGGTAGTGTATTAATGCATTATCATTTGATTTTGGCTATGTGTTCATCATGCTTAAGGATGTGAGATCAGTGGGGTAGCAAAGCGTGAAGGATGACCAAGAGAGTGGGATAGAGAGAGAGAGAGAGAGAGAGAGAGAGAGAGAGAGAGAGAGAGAGAGAGAGAGAGAGAGAGAGAGAGGAAAAGGAAATCGCAACCTCTCAGTGAGATGAACCTCGTATTCCTAGTACGTATTGAGTCAAACTTTTTGATTGCATATCCTTGGTACAGAACATGGAGAGAGAGGATTTAGTGATGTCCAAACGTTTTGCAGGGCATTAGTATCGATTTGTTTCCTGCTGATCACCGTTGAACGATGGATAAATCAGCATGAATATGGCAGAGGTGTGTATGTGTGTATAAATATATGTACATGCTCCGAAAATGTACGTGAGAAGTAAATTCATGGAGAATGGGAAAAGAATTTCCACGAGATTTCTCACAAGGAATCCAGTGTATAAGAGGAAGAGAGAGAGAGAGAGAGAGAGTTACATGTAATTCGCTTGACCACTGTCTGGAATCACTTTTCTCATCATTCCTAGCTTTCTTTTCTCTTGCTTCATGAAGACCATCTGATCATGGAATCTGTTTTGGAAAAAGAAAATTCTGTCAACACTGTAAGCCCATCCATAGGTTTGAGGCTTACGTTGGTTCAATAAATTCTAATCAAGACCACAAGTCAATTCGACTCACACACATGCACACAGAGAATAGGATAGAATGTCGATGTCCTTTATTTAATGTTTTTATCTTTTCCCCTCCTTTTGCCCATATTCTATCCTCTTTCTACCTCTATCTGAGTCAATCCTTCTCATGGGAGATTGGTCAATGCAATTGATCCTGACCAAAAATGCTGAGCTCTTGGGACGTGAGGAATCAGCTTCTTATTGAAGTTTGATTAGTAGTTGACCTAGATGAATTCCCTTTTGACAATATACATGCACTCACATTCAAACATATGATCAAAGCGTTTTGAATCTTGTCGATAATGATAATCAAATTGATGTTTACTAGAAATTAAACTTCTCAAGAGGAAAAATTTTTCTCTAAAAAGTGTCATCAATTGAAGTTAGATGACTCAACCAAGTAGGAAAGATCGATAGGATATGCAAATTAGTCTCATTTGATGCCTAATTTTAGCCAATTGAAGAGTATTCTAGTGAACAGAATATAATCGTAATCACATCTGGTCAAGACATGGACACACACTCAGTATCATGGACGATTCCCACAGAGAGATATAGCCAAAGAAAGAATGGCTACTATCTATTTCTCTGAATTGATATCTATTCTATTCTTGTTCATATAATGATCAGAAAAACTTTTTCATATGATGATGAAGATGATGATTATTATTATGATTATTTTTCCTGATGCTTTATGCAACACAGAAGAATCTATACACAATTCAAAGTGTATGCAAACCACTTTCTATTTTCTATCTTTTACTCTTTTATTCTCGATACCCATTTGTACGTCATTCTCTTTGTGGTCGATCAAAATGGATAGCCTTCTATACCTCATTTTGAGATCCCAATAGCAATGTTTGTAACAATCAAAGAAAATCCTAGTAACATTCATTTAACAGGCAACCTCACAATCGATCTGACAGATGATTGTGTGTGGTTACCGAGCAAAAAGTAGTGTACTGTACTTATATTTATATATATATACATTTGTGTGTGCAAGCTTTTCCTTTTTATATTGGAATGATTCATTCGATGGGTATATGTAAGAATATCAACGTACATATATATATAGATTTCTCATAGTTTGACCCCCTAGAAAAAGACCAATAGGATTGCATTCTTGAAAGACCTCCACCATTCTAATAAAGTATCAAGAAATATACATATGTGTGTGTGTATGAGTGCACTTTATTGTAAGTATTGATTTTGGTACATGTGAGAGAGTGTTTGCAGTAATCATGGTGATGTGTAAGTCTGTAGTAAAAATGTTCAAAATTGGTCACCTCGGATACAATCTAGGAACACAAGGAATACTTGTGTAAGTGTAGGTATATGCTCTAAAATATAATGAAAAACTCATCTAATCTGAGAATTTTCAGTTTCCAACAAAATCAACTCACACAATTAACTATCTGAATAATAAAAAATAGAACAAAAAAACAAAAAACCTCAAAGAGCCCTCATCCATACTCAAATGTATTCCTTTTCTCATTTGATCATCATTTATTGCCTCATCACATTCAGTAACCTCTATACACACATACACACATACACTCATGCACAAATATATACACAGATTTTTTATTTTTGTATACACACACACTTCCACTTGCAATAAGTTTCACTCCAAAATTGCCATCATCGATCTTCCTGCCAATATTGACCAACTTTGGACCCATCGATGGACAAATTCTCTCTCCCACTCTGAGTCCCAAAAAAATTTTCCTCCAATAACTTTGAGTATGGATGATTTGGTTTACTTTACTGAATGTCAACTATCAAGTATTACCGGGTATGGAATGTGAGTTTACGGAGTAGAATGTAAACGGTTATGGAACTTTTTGTATGGAAAATTTGAGCATTTTTCTCTGTTTTGGGAAAGATTGGGCTTGAATATCTAGGAAAAAAAATTCAGCGATCTCGAGTTGGTCAAATTGTATCATTTGGAGATTATCATCTGAAATAAAGACTAGAATATCATTAAATGATCGTTTGTTTGCCAATGATTATCTTGACCATCACCGCATAACATTAGGTGGTCAAGATCAATATCTAGTGAGTATGGTGGAGAAAATGATGATGAAGTTATCTCATCATCATTCTCCTGTGCCCAATACCACAAGGGGATCTACCGGGAAGGAGGTAGGGAAAATGCATGGAGCTAATTTCATGAGATTTCAAGCACGATATTCGAAGAATGAGCGGTGATGATAGTCCATGATGATAATCTCTTCGACAATTGACTGGAAACTGTTTCATGCAATAAGAAGTGCATTAGTACAACTAAATGCTGATAAAGATTCAAGGAATAAACCCATGAATATGGTATATGAAGAAAGAGAGAGAGAGAGAGAAAGAGAGAGAACAAAATAAAAGAGGAAAAGAATACTGATCATAGATAGAGAAAGAGAAAGGAATCCAAATGTAGAACAGCATGGAAGAAGCAATAAGTATAATAGCATTGAGTGCCAAGAGGATGGAAATAAGTTTTACACATTAACCATTGGCCATCATTTGCAAGGGATGTTGACGATAGATTTCTCATTGCTTGATAATTGAGTCAATCTGATGTTAGGCCCAGAATATTTCCCCACCATATACACACATATATATACATGTACTGAGCAATCCAAGGGAGGGAGAGAGAGATGATACACATTCAGCTGGGATGAAGATGAAACCGACTAGTAGTAGTTGTGGTGATAGTGAATGTGCACTAGTAGAATCGAATGTAGAATGCTCGTAATGGCCAGTGATGATCGACAGCTGAGTGAGACTTACAGTGATTCTAATTGAGAGCCAAGAAAGTGAATGAAATACAGAAGTGGATGAAGAGGATAGAGAAAAAGAGCATAAAGTGAAGATACAAGATGGAGGAGTGTGTATAAAAGAACAGATTCCTTGGATGAAGGAGTAGCACGAAATGAGCAAAATGATGAGCTGATCATCCCACTTTCTTCTTTTCTCTCAATCTTTGAGCTCTTTACTATTGCTTTCTCTTTCTCTTCCTCCATTTCTCTCGAAATGCTTGTTCTGTTGACCAAAAATCATCCAAAATGATCGTCCTCATCAGCCTTGCAAGCATGGATAAGCTAAAAGAGATTCTTTCTCCGGTTAGTAGAGAGAAAGTTTGCATCTCTCTCTCTTGGCCGTGTAATCTTACGGAATGATTTCTCTCTCTCTTTCTCTCTCTCTCTCTTACCAATAGTTAAGTATCAAGCATCCATCCACTTTTGCTCTTGCCTCATCGTTCTTAACACTCTTCTTTCCGTTTTCTTCACCCATTCATTCTCATCATATAAACAGTCTCATTGCGATTCTATCTACTTTCTCTCTCTTCTCTTCTTCCTTTCTCTATCTAGCTCTTCTTTTCCAGCACTCAATGGTCAAGTAATACTTGAAGCTCAACATAATCCGTCATAATGCTAGTATATCCTAGCCCAATACACGAAAACACAATTTCCTATCCAGATTCTATCTGACAAATTTCTGTGGCCTCCTTTTACTTCATCCTTCATTCAATATTCAGCTCCATGTTCTGTCACTTTGACCGCCAAAAAGCCAAGGGAAACTCATAGCAACTGAACAGGCATCAACCGATTATCATTTAGCTCTTCAGGGTGTCCTCTTTCCTTTGCTGGCCATTATTCCAAATTCTTCCCATCACCTCGTTCGTTTTATTTTGACCTTTTCCTGGCAATGACCACCATCATCTCTTTCATCTGGAATCCTCTCTCTCTCTCTCTCTCTCTCTCTCTCTCTCTCTCTCGCTCGCTCTTTTCTCTGATCCAAGATACTCTCTACTTCTCTATTGCCCGGTAACATTCTTTACACCTCAGAATATTCGAACTTTCACTTCAATAGTGCCAAGAGATAACCTCTTCCACAGTTCATAGCCTCAGGGGATATGCGAATTATGGAAAGTATCTGAATTGGAAAGACTTATCATTATATATGTAGTTAGGCTCTCGCTGTATGTGTGGATAAATATGCATCAGCACTATTGGATGTTCCAATATTCTCTCTCTCGAAAGCAGCTGAACACAATAATAAGTGCCCTGCATATATATATTCACGAGTACAAGCAAAGAATGGAGATGAGGAAAAGGGAATCCAGCAGAATGATGGTTGAGCAAAAGCCTACATCTCGGAGAGGGCTTTCTGGATGAGCTTCAAACCGAATATTCTGGCTTTTGCCATCCTTTTCTACTTCACCACAGGAAAATATCCGGCTTTTAAAGAGCGAAAATAGTGGAAAATAAGATGAGGTATAAGATGAACCCAAGAGGAAGAGAAAATCATCATCTCACTTTCCAATTCCTATTCTCTCCTTTCTTCTCTTTGCCCAGCTTGCATCTCATCAGGATGATTATCATTATCTTGCTATCTCTCTTCTTTTCCTCTTTCTCATTCTCTTTCTTTTCTCTGTTTACTTCTACTTGCTACGTATCCTTATCAAATATCCATCCCAGCATCTCAGATTCTTATTACATGGTATTCTTCCTCCTCTATTCTTTTCTCTTTCCATTTCGCCCTCTTCCGCAATCGTTTTCTGCTATTGAAGCTCTCTTCTCTTATTCGCTTCATCTCTCTCTCTCTCTCTCTCTCTCTCTCTCTCTCTCTCTCTCTCTCTCTCTCTCTCT
>QZCP01000371.1:51754-68761 GCA_003956705.1 Brevipalpus yothersi
CTCTCTCTCTCTCTCTCTCTCTCTCTCTCTCTCTCTCTCTCTCTCTCTCTCTCTCTCTCTCTCTCTCTCTTGTACTCACATATACACCAGGTTGATGCTGTCTATTTCATTCTTCTCTTCCATCTCTCCGGTTTCCACACTTTTCTTATTCCTTAATCATTCACTCATAGATACCTTTTGCGATCTCCTTCTCCCACCTTCTACCTTCATCTTTCTCTCTCTCTCTCTCTCCTCTCATCTCATCTCTCTGATGCCTTCTTTCTCGTCATCCATCTCTTTTTAATCCTCTTAGACGTTATTTTATCATGCTCATATATTCTTTTTTTCCTTCCCTTCTTCTTCTTCTTCTTCTTCTTCCTCTCTCTATCTTTTTCGTTCCCATAATCATCAATGCCCAGGCAGCATCCAAGATAGGAGAGAGAGGGATGAAAACTTTTCTTCAACATTTCCATTTCTTACCTCTCCGATACATGTATTCATCTATCTATACTTTTTTCATTCCATGTGTATGAGTGGGTATATATGTATCTCTGACCTATCACTAGATGATAATGGCTTATTCCCAGAATTTCCAGCATTATCTCTTTTTATTTTTCCTTCTTCCTTCATCCCATCATTTTCATCTTTTGGTGAAGCTTTTCAGCATTCCATCTCTCTTTCTATTCCCATCTTTTGAACCCTTATTCACTTTTTGTTTTTATTCACCAATCATGTTTCCTTACCATTTTCAACGTGATCCTGTTCACCTTTCCCACTGTTCACCTTGCTTTTCACTTTTTCCTCATCTTTTTCGGGGAGACCTTTGATACTTCATGCTTTGATACACTTTTCCCACATCTTACCAGCATCTTCCCAGCTTTCTCGCTCATGATGCAAATTTTCTTGAACCACTGTCATTGGCATTTTTTGTACCGTTTTATTTCGGTGAATGTTCAACGTTTTATGGAGCCTCACAGCACGTCAGTGGTTTACGATAGTCTTGTACACTTGATCAGCTCAGGGTATGTGTATATATTCACTTGGGGGAAACAAGTCTATCATACTGATATTTCAAGTCACTAAATTGCATATTCATGCGTAATATTAGGGTATTCATTTTGGAATATCATGCAACCAGCGAGTTTAGCATTCCAAACGGAAAGTTCACCGAATATTATCTTCCTCAATTCTCCTGAGAGAAAATTTTTTCTCAACTTCCTTTCAACCAGTGAATCTCATTATACCTTTGTCCAATTTTATTGGAAATTGTCAAATTCTAAGATTTTGATCCATAACAAGCCACTGATTTTGGAACTGATTCTTTTTGATTTCTCTCTCAAATCTTGCCCAATTTTATGAGATTGTTTCGTTTCAATTTCAAAAAAATTTTCTTCCCCAACACTACTGGCATCCACCTTTGCGAACCCAAATATCATCATCATTCTTCCAACAAAAATCTCATCAAATTTGTCATCCCTTTTCCTCTCATACATGTCCCCAGTTTTCACATACTTTTGGAAAACCCTTTGACTTCATGCTGTTTATTTTATCTATTTTTTTGAAAATGAATTCTTCTCCCTCTTCATTCATTCTTCAAGTCTCACAGTTTATCGCTTACAGACTTTACTTTCGGGCATTTTATTATGTCTCATACTTCAACCAAGAACATTTCCCCAAAATCTTTCTCATAATAATTGCTGTTCATCATAGCTTGCTCATGATTCCGCAATCTATTCACTTTTATATATATAAATATATACGCTTTTTCTTCTTACTTTCTCACTGTAGCTCATATTTTCTTCAAACTATCAGCAGTATAGTTATTGTATGAAATCGGTAGCAGTAGTTCATGATTATATTTCACCCTACTACTTACATGAACATATCTTTATATCTATTTATTTTTCTCCATTTCTTTTCACCATCCATTCCATCATGTAGCCCTTTATTTATGCCCATCCAGTTGTGTGTTGGTCTTACAATTTTCGTTTCCTCCTTTTGGTATTCTCAATTCTTTCATTCCACCTTAAAAGTTCCACCAAAAGTTCCATCAACTGTAAAACTTACATGATTTTTTCTTACGCTCACAAAAAATGGGGCAAAGGAAGGAAATATCATTATTTGTAAGATGAGTATTACTCTTTTGTGAGTATAATTTTTCTAGTCACTAATAAAGCTATTCGATTCTCTGATTTTAGTGTTACACACCATCCAAGAGCATGGAAGTATATATTCTTTCCTCCTTCTCTCTTCCATCTTATTGATGATAAAAATTTCTTCAAACTCCCAGATGAATGTGAACAGCATGAGCACCCATTAGAAATAGGAATAAAAATCTGTTTGATTGTTATTGAAATTGTTCATGTGACTCATGCTGAAGGCGGGAGGAATGAATTTAAAAATAATGGAAAATGAAAAAAATACCTAAACCCAAGCTTAATTCGCTTATTTTTCTATCATTCAATGACCCTAGTCACCCTAAGAACAGAGAAGATTATGAAAATTATATGGATATCTGATTGCTACTGTAAATTTTATTCAATTTTCTTCCAAAAAATACCCTAAAAACTTGGTCTTCTATCTATAAAGACCATGATGATTGCTGCTGATTGTGAGCAATTGAAAATTGATTTGTGAAACAATTTTAAGATATTCCCTCTTGCAGGCATCGTGAAGGACAAAAATTCTCACCAGGATCTCAAGTATTATCTTCAAATATAATTGTTGAGATAAAGTTTTCAATACTCTTATTTCACATACATAAATACATGTGAAAACAAAATTTCTCTCATCAAGCCATATACCTAGCTACTAGTACACACTCGAGACCACAATATAACTTATTTCTTGCCATTTTAACAAGCAGTGATTTAAAGCTTATAATTCATTCGCCATCCTCTTATTCCTCTTATTCCTCTCTCTCTCTCTCTCTCTAACTTTTATGCTCCAAGCATTTTGTATACACTCAGTGAGTATACTTTTTATGTACTACTCTCATTTGGCCCATCTTTATTCACCTCATTTTTCCGCATCTTTTTACCTCCTCTTCTGTCAACCCACTGACTAATGTTTAACCCATTTGATTTAATATGTGAAACCACTCTGGGGCATCATCAGAGAAATATTCTTTTTCCTCTCACTCACTTACAGAACACAACAGCATCCTCTGCCAGTGAGCCTTATATTCCATCCAGCAAAGAATTGTTAAAATTTTCAATTTTATTTTTGTTCTTTTAGTTTGTGTCTCTGTGTATCTTAAGAATATAAACTTAATGCATCATATATTCAAGTGATGCCCTTTGCTCTATTCTCTTCTGCGTTAGAGAGAGAAGAAGAAGAAGAACAGTGTATGAATAGAAAAAAAAATGTGGAAAAAAGCTCCATTCCCATGAAAAGTTATCAAACTATGTGTATGTTCTCAAATATTCTCAAATAGGATTCTTGGAAAGAATACTTGCTATTTCAAATAAAAATAGTCTGATAATATCGTTCATCTTTTCCATTTCGTTATTTTATTTTCTATCCAACATCTCTCTCTCTCTCCCTTTCTCTTGTCAACTGATGATCATCGCTTGGAAGCCAGCAGGCAAGCATAATGTCCTGTAATTAAATGCAAATTGTTCTCAATTGAAGATTGTGAATGTGATTGCAGTCTCTTCTCTTAGTGTTGTAAGATGGGAAGCTGAGGCATCTTCCTTGCCTCTGAACCTTTCTCTCTCTCTCTTTTAGTCTTCTTTTCCCATATTCAGAGTGAAAATTCTTCTACATCCACCTACATTTTCCACTTTCATCTGCTGTTTCTTCTTCTTTCTCACCAATTTTTCAGAATTTTTTTTCTCTTTATACACCACTTTGGTTCCTTCTGAGCCCTGTTTTACTTTCCATTTTTCCATTATTTGTTCAACATCCTTGCATCTTCTTCATATTTTTTCTCTTCTCTCTCTCTTCCTCTTTCTCTTTCTTTTCTTCACTCTTTCAATCCACTATTTCAGAAGGCAGTAATAATAATGCATGCAGATTTTTCTTTCTCTTCCTTTTCTCTTTCTCTCCTCAAAATTTATGTATAGATATATATATATATATGCTCATGTATACTATTCACTCAGCTTGAAGGCAATCAGTTTGAATGGGAAATAAGGAAAAACTAAAACCCAGTAAAAGAAAAAGATTCACTGGTCTTGGCTAGTTTCTCTCTCTCTCTCTCTCTCTCTCTCTCTCTCTCTCTCTCTCTCTCCATCTTCTCTTTTACTCTTCCTCTGATCCACTTCCAAAGACTCTTTACCTCGTTACTTGAAGCAATGATCATTTAGTGAAATTCTTCTTCTTCTTCTTCTTCTTCTTATTTTCTTCCTACTCTCTATCATATCCTATCATCAGCATCCTTTTCCTCCTCTCAATCATCTCTTTACTTCACTTCCCTCTCCTTCATCATCATGTATTCTCGTTCAACCCTTTCCCGAACTTTGGCAACAATTCCTTTTTTCTCGCCTATGGACAATGATGATGATAGTAAAACTGGTATCTTCGGCAAATGTTAGCATTCCTCTCAGTTTCTTCTCGATCAACCATAATAGGGAACTTTCTCTTCATCACTTTCTTCCTTGTCTAGACTTGTACACATACACAGGCCATTGAATGTATCGATATCAATCATAATCTAGCATGAAAACTCATGTATTTTTGGTATAGAAAAGAGTGGAGCGAAAAGTTCATATTATTACCAGTGAATCAAAGCATTTTGCATTCAACTCATGCGTGATTTGGAAAAGCCCAGATGATATTGAATTATGGGTGACTATTTTATCAGTGAGTGAAATCTATTCTACCAAATATTCCCTCCTAATTCATTGGTCGGTTGAGTTTCTCATGAATTTTTGTGTCTCTTTTCCAAAATTAACTCTCATTTCAGCTATTGTAGCACATTAGATAGTTGTATGCTGAGAAATAGAAATTATTTCCATAGTGTCTCCCAATATGATGAATTAGAAATGTATCCTGTTAGATTTGACCCTCGAGAAAGATCAACATTAAATCATGAAATATTATTGCTTGCCAATATTCCAATCGATTTCATGTGAGTGAGTACAAACATGGAACACAAGATGATGATGAGATAATAATGATCATCCAAGAGTAATGAGAATAAGACAGAGAGAAGATGAAAGTAGAGAATAAAAGAGAAGAGAGAGAGAGAGAGAGAATAAGATGATCGTGATTTTCTGTCACCAAATGGACACTAACAAGAGCAAAAGTATCAGCTTTCCTCTTTCACCTCTCATCATGTTTACTGGGAAATCCTTTGGGCTCATGTGGGTTGAAGCTAGAATAGAATGATGGTCTAGAAAGAGAAAGCAAAATTCTAGTGAATAACGGTACTTTCTCCTGAAATAAATGGCAAAAATTCTTTTCATCTCACAAAAGAAGGAAGATAAAATAAAAGTGGATCGGGAAAAACAGTGGAACGAGAATGAAGAGCGAGAGACTCAAATATTTTATGGTCCACAGTTGAGCTAAGATTTCACTCATTTGAAGCGAGAGAGAGAGAGAGAATCCTAGAAAAAAATCTTTTTCTTCATTATTCTACTTTCAGACCAAAAATTCTGCTGATTTCGGATTGCTCTCTTTCTCGTATACTTTCGCTCATATGCCAGAGGAAATCTTGTTCAAAATTTCGCTTACTTCATCAGTATATTCATACCTACACACACTTTTTCTTTCTCTCTATTGCTAACTCACACACATATATACATGAACATTCATCCGAAGAGTTAGACGACAATCTTTAATCTAATTTTCTATGATAATCAATGCATGAAATAGTGTTCCCAGGGTATATTCCTTTTATTATTTTCGCCCAAAGTCACTCATGGATGAAGTAAGAGAGCGAGAAAGAGAGAGTGAAATGAAAAAGGGAAGAAAGAGAGAGAACAGAATAGAGAGAAAAAAGATGACAAGAAAGAGGTCGATATATTTATATATATTTTTTTTCTCTTGAATTAACCCATGGATGAGAGAGGATAGACAAAAAAAGTGACTACAAAAAGAGAGAAGGAAGAGTAGAGAACAAGAATTAGAAGAATAGAAGATGAGGAAGATGATGAGATGAATCTCGACGGTTGGTGAAGGATGGATGGAAGAGAGAGAGAGAGAGAGAGAGAGAGAGAGATTAAATGAGAGGAAAGGGTTGAGTGTATGAGCGGTGAAGCAAAAGTGATTAGAGACAATGGATAACCAGTAAATTTGATTGTATGACTAGAATGAGGAGGAAGGAGAAAGAAAGAGAAGAGAAAGATGAATAAAGGTGAAAGACATTGAGAATGTGAGTAGAAAAGAATGGAGCTTATTTCGTAAGCAACCAGCATGATGTGTACACATTCATTGCATTCTCCAAGACTCAACAACACCAACAACTTCACTCTTCAACCAAAGCTTGTATGCATACTCACAAGCTTCTTCTTCTTCTCCTCTCTCTTCCCTCCTGTTTTACCGTTATTTCTTGCAACTACATTATTATTATGCAAACCCCTTAATTCTCGCTTCATTTGATGGACATCTAAAGTAACAGAAGCGATGTGGGAGGCCATCCACAGAAGCATGTGGACATCCACATGGATTGATGGGTAAGAGGAAGAAAAACGAAAGAAAGAGAGAGAATTGCAAATTTTTTGGGGGCTGAAAAAAAAGTAAGAAGGAAACTGGTGTTCCCAGCATACAATATATATATATGTACCTAACAAGCAGCATGCGACCAGTAAGATTCTTCTTAGCTCTTAGCATTGTGAGTATTATAGTTCATTATGACACACAGAAGACACTGCATCAATATAATGGATCAGGAGAAAGTGTATAGTAACAGAGAAGCTGTTGCTTTCACTTTTTCTTCTTCTTTGAATATGATCGATGACGGATTATATTATCAAATTATGGTAGACAATAGCAAACGAAGGTAGAAAGAAAGAAAGAAAGAGAGAGAGAGAGAGAGAGAGAGAGAGAGAGACTCTGTATTTTCGGGTATATATTACTTGCTTAGATGGTAAAGTAGACTTTACTATATATCCACATGCTAAGATTGGCTCACTTGGGTCCATTTTGACTGCATTCAAAAAAGGTTGACATGTAATTTCCTCTGATTATGTCCACATTCAAGGAGAAGCTATCGTGATGATATATTCACACACGATAGATTTCTATATTCCCCCGAAATCCGTTTCCAAAATCTGGGTACACAGCCTGGTATGATAACACTGAGGACCATGAGGAGGAGGAGGAGGAACAGGTAAGTGAATCCATTTTATCAGCTACCAGGAACCGGATATCGATTTCGTTTTTGGAAAAGATGCAGAGAGAAACTTCACTTTCCATGAACTTTATTTCTAGCAAAGATTGAAATCAAATGGAAAAATCTGTTCATATATGAGTGATATAAATGTCAAATGTGAAGAAAATTCAAGAATAAGATCTCTATTGACATCATTCCCACATTTCACATTCAGATAGATAAAATACGATGATGAACCATAATCAGGACAATATCATGATATGAATGCGTGACTGTAACCGGATGTACAGTGAAAAGAGGATGCCTTGTATTTGACATTTTTTATTTGCTTTTGTCTTCTGATTGGAAATAAATTAATCATTGATGATGGAAAAATTCTTTATGTCCATAAAGAATAGAGCCAGAAAGAAGTATCCAGTCACGTAATGGTCGCTTATGTACTCTCTTCTCTCATCCTCATCTCATTAAATCAAAATCATCGATTCAAGGGGAGATGATAAAGAGGGAGAGAAGAAGAGAGCACATAATATAGAATGAAATATATCCACTCTCTTCCTCTTTTCATGAGAAGATTTGAAAGATTGAAAAAGAGAGGGGGAGAGAGAGCAAATAAGATGAAGTGGGCGAAATGATGCGGATCAAAGGATGAGAAAGAGGATGATGAAGAGGGCAAGCATGCGAAACATTAACGAATGGATCATCATCATGGCTAACATGCTAGTTACATCAGTTTGTGGATGATGTAACAGGTTTGAATAAATCAAATCACCAGTTGTAACAGTAAAAGTGATAGACTGCTCCCTCTCTCTCTTTCTTTCTTTCTCTCTTTCTCATCCTTGAACTGATAGACATGATGATAGGAAAAAGATTTACCAATGAGACCACAAGTAAAGACCATTGCTCTTGGGAGCTGATGATGGTGAAAACGAAAAGGATGAGAGAGAGAGAGAGAGAGATGTTAAAAGAGAAAAAGTTGGATGAGGGATGAGGCTGAAGAGCATCTTTCCCTCTCTCTCTCTCTCTCTCTCTCCCCTCAGTTCAGATCTAGAAAAAAGCGTCTGAGTAAATGATATTGCATGATTGGTGTGTATGTGTATGTGTATTGGAATGCGGAGATGAGGATAAATGAATGGAAATGATGCAAGTTTACCATATATTTCATGCGTGTGTGTATGTATATGTAAGCAAACGATGAGATTGGGAATGACTTGTTGTGTGGAGGATGATCATGATGTATGGAACTTTGATCAGAATAAGAAAGAAGAGTTGTGTGCATGTATATGTCAGCAAAGCTCAATGAATAAGAGAAGAGGAAGCTGCATCATGATGATGATACCTGGTAAAAGGATGAGAGGAGACCAATAGAGAGAGGGAGAGAGAGAGAGAGAAAATTTATCTTCTCCATGAGAATAAAATAGAATAAGATGAGTAGTCTCACAAAACAATTGGTTATATCTTTTCCAGTCTGTATTCCCGGGTACAGACTTACTGGGAGGATTGTTTGTCAAATTTAACGACCATAAGGCTCATAGTGGAATACATCTATTCCAATTGGAAGTATTTATTCAGGTTCTTGAAAATTCCTCCTGTCATCCGGTTGGATCAAAAGAAATGAATGTTATTCGACTGAACGAATAGTAATAGTGAAAAGTATAATAGTCAGAATAGAAAGAAAGAAAGAACATAAAAATAGAATCACAATATCGTGTAATGGGTTGAAAATTGCATGAGCTCAGAAAAGATCACGAATCAGGCTAACTGGAAATTCGAATAGAAAAAAACACGGAAATAGGAACATAGGAAAAAGGGAAAATTATCTTTCTCTACCTGAATACATATATGTATATATTGAGTGATAGAATATAGCATGATAAAGGAAAAGGGCTTCAAATTGGCCATCAAGTCTTCTATCAATCTTGCTTCCGAAAAGAATTGAGTTCCGATTCTGTCATCAGTGTTCGACATCACATGAACATGTACCACAGAACATGGTAACATGAATGCATACATTCACACATAAAACTCATGGAACCTTTTTCCAATATCACAGATGAATCTACTGATTGGTGAAAATGAGCAAAATGCAACTGTTTTTTTGTGTATAATATTATTATTTTCTCTCAATGCTGGTGACTGAAAATGAAAGAACTTATGGGCTCAATATTCCCATGTTATGCTTGATCGTATATGTGTAAAATATCAGATGTATATATGTTCTCCTCTCCACTGATGCTTCTCCATATATCGTAACGAAATACACTCAAGGGAAAATAGAAAACAATCAGAAATAGATTCCAAATAGTACAGATATACGATATATATTTTTATCATGTTCAGAAGAGAGAAAGCGAAAAGTTTTCGGATTTACCCAAAGGAGACTTGAAACAGAGCGTAGAAAACTTTGATACTCGAGAAAAAAGAATGGTCCACGTTCATATGTGCAGTAAATGAATGTCCCAAAAGAATATGGGCCCATAATCATATTGGTGGTTGGTTGATGATTATGATCATCATCATCATGATAGTGGTTGAATTCAATAGGCAGCATCATGATTTAATATCGTAGAAATGCTCGATATTCCCAATTCATGAATTTCATTTCTCTCTTTCTCTCTCTCTCTCTATCTCTCTCTCTCTTTCTCTCCTTTCCTCTCTTCATCTGCTAACGATTTATGCCGATCAGTCAGTATTCCATAGAATTTATCTGCCCACACTAGAGCATTTACAGTTACCAAATTTTCTTTATAAATCGAAAAAAATACAACCTCTACTTCATCGGACTATATTCGATTTTCTATTGACTAATGGACTATGTTATATTCTCTTTTATGAGAAGAAAGAGAGCAAAAATATTGTCCACAAAAAAAAGGATTCCAAAACCATTTGAACATGTTACAATAGCAACTCACAAGTCCATATCATCAATCATCCCATATTCAAGCCTAAAGTCTAGCCTCTATTCAAACCAAATTTACCTTTGAATTAAGGTAAATAATTAAGCTCATCCAGACATCAGCAATGTGAATAGAGTAAGAAAGAAAGAAAGAGAAGAAGAAGAAGAAGAAGAAGAAGAAGAAATAAAACAAGAGCTATTCTCGTTCTGGTTGAATCCTTCAGTTACCTTGAATGAACAATTTTTCTCAAGAACCCTGATGGCAAAGTGAGTTGGTGTATGTGTGCATATGAAATCCTCTTTGAGCATGATAGTTGTGCTAGAAAATTTGATGAGAATAATAATAATTCATCGGAATACATTATTCATTTTGAAAACTAGCCTTTTTGTTTGTTCATCATGCACACCATACAGGCACACCATTTCTCATCAGATTCTTGAAAGCCACCATATTATATCAAATTTACCATCAAACTTGACAAATGTATTCAGAAAGAATTTTTTCTTCAATACACTTGACAGTACTGGTACATACTGTATATCTTGTATGAATGTTCTGCTAGCCTGATACTTTGTATTCAGACTTTTAACATTCATTGATTATGTATATTCATGGAACTTCGATATATATATATGTTTATCTGAGCATTTATCTACCTTCAGGCAATGGCTCCTTGAATTCTATGATTTCTCATATTCGAAGAGCTATAGCCTGGAGATAATTCAATGTGATGTTCAACCTCATAGCCATTATATTGTACATCTGACAAGAGGTTCAGTTCTCTGGAATATTTGGAAAAGATAGAGAGCCTCGAGAGTCGAAGCCCAGTTCATTGTGTTTGTTGAAGAGAGAGAAATATGGACTAAGTTTTAGGGGTGATTTTGAAATCAGGATTGAAATACCCATCAAATATGAATATATGCACATTTAACGATTTATTTCTGTAATCTCTTCTCATGAGCCTTCCACCAAAAGAGTATATTACGGAGTATAGTCCAGTCAGTTTTGAATACTTTAGAGAGGAAAATTCTTGTTGCAGTAACAAAAAAACGAGCCTCCGAAAGGAAGAATACTTACATGCGAACTCACTTCCTTTTGTCCGAATTTGAGGTACATATTCAAATGGAGCAAATAGAATGCAAGAGAAATATTCACTTCATATATCTGAATTCATTGACTCAATGGAATAATCATCATCGAACCCTACGTTCGTGTGGTTCCATTTTTCTCTTTTTCGCTTCCAATTTGGAATGCATATCCTCATTGCGTGCCTCACATTAAACTTATTCTCTCTCTCTCTCTCTCTCTCTCTCTCTCTCTCTCTCTCTCTCTCTCTCTCTCTCTCTCTCTCTCTCTTGTTCTCTCTTACTCTTATTCTCATTTTCTCTGACATTAATTAGCTAAACCACTTAGCTTTGATCCAAAATCAGCATACAACTTATTGAGCATGGCTTGTAACATGCAAATTGAGGCACCATATGACAATAAAAAGCTTGAAAGTGATAAAACATTTGAACGTGGTTTGTATTTAAGTCCGATGAACTTGAAGAGCTCGTGAAATATTTCTCATCCGTGAATATCTTGGGTGATTGTGATTCAAGCTTTTGGAACAACAACATAACATACATGTACATGTATATATATTTTCTCACACATATAAATTCAGAACCAGGAAGTTAATGAGTAAGCAAGAGGGAAAGAGAGAGAGAGCATTTACATTAGCATCAATCAAGTCAGCTTATTTTGGGTTAAAAATTTTCAAATTCCTTGTTAGTTTACTTCATCAAGTCCAGAGAGATCAATTTTGTAGTTTTACTTCATTTTAAGGTTCACTGGAAATGAGACGCTTGGGAACCTCTGAACCCTGATTATAAGCTTTGAAAATTGTTCAGATAGAATGAGGAAAAAAGCGAGGCAATAGTGGCAAGAATATTTATTTGATAATTACATCCATACTGTAATGCATATTTTTCGGTCCTGAAAGCTATTCTTCTTCCAGTTGGAGAAGTTGATTTATTTTGGATCCCAAAAAATTATTATTAGTTTTACCTGGTTTTACCTCTCACCCGAGCAAACCTGCTCATAGATTGGCCATCGGAGTGGACCATAAATTATAAATTCACTCAACTCCAATAATTATTATCATCATGATAATAATAATAATCCATCGATCGGATGTGAAAGATTTGTGTGTATGTGTAAAGAGAGAGAGAGAGAGAGAGAGAGAGAGAGAGAGAGAGAGAGAGCAAAAAGCCTTGATTCGAGAGCTCTTGATCGCAATCATTCATAATGTTTGCCAAGCTTCACATACAATTCACATGTTGGCTAATATACACAGAAAAGTTCAAACATTCATATATCTACCTTCTATGCACACCTCACGCATTGAGAATAGCTTGGAAGATGACAAAATATTATGATACCTCGATTGTGTTGATGGCCTGAGATTTTCATCCATTTTCTCTCTCTCTCTCCATCTTCTTAAATTCTATTCCTCTGAAACTGATGATAGCAATCCAAAGTGAGTGAGGGAGATTGGCAGAACTCTGAAACGGACTCTCTCTCTCTCAGGCACTTGATTCCGGCAAAAGAGAGGGAAAAAATCTCATCTTTAGCAGAAAAATAAACCCAAAAACTTTATTCAAAGCTTCTATCATCATGGTGAGAGATGTATATGTGTGTGTGTATATATGTATATGGTTCAAGCTTTAGTGTGATGCTACAGTTTACCTTCGATGGATAGGAATAGCGTGTTCACTTCACACCAGGCTCACAATCTAAAGCTAGAAGGAAGGAAGAGAAAATAAGCTTCGAAATATTGACAGTTTGTAGAATGAAATCCTTCCAAAATGGTTTCATCATCTCATCTTCCTTGAATGGCTTGAAATTTTTCAACAGAAAAGAAGTAGTGGTTAGATCTTCTCCTAACATTCTCTCTTTTCTCCTCCAGCATCCTTCTTCCATGATATTCTGATTTTCTTTTCTGTATCTTTCCTCCCCTTTTTCCATCACATCTCAAGTCTTTTTACACTCAAAATCATCCAAATTCACGCAAATTCAATGTCGTAAATTTACATAGAAAAGAATTAGAATTTGAATCTGTCAGTTTAATTTTTTTCTTGAGCTTCACTTTTTCTAATTCAGAAGCTTATAAATATGATTACCCTGGATGTGTCCCCAATATATATACATCTACATTTTTATGGAAGACAATACTTCAGCTGAACACTTGAACTCTTCCTCTCTCTCTCTCTCTCTCTCTCTCTCTCTCTCTCTCTCTCTCTCTCTCTCTCTCTCTCTCTCGAAATTGAAAATGGTGAGAATTATAAATGATAATGGAAACTTTGTGGAATCGAATGAATATCATTGATTCAATCAATCATTTCCTGAGGGTGAGGAATGAGGATCATGATGATCAATCGAAAATCATGTAAACACATTATCATTAGGCTAGAATTCAAGTGAAGTGATCTAAATATAGAAGCTTTTAATTTTGTACCAAGAATCACTTACATTCTACACACACATATGGTAAACATTTCTTGTCCACTGTTCCCTTGAAGCAAATTTGAATTATTCTCAACAGACAACACCATCATCATGATCATAGTTATCATCATTCAATTCTGGTTGAATCAGGGAAGTGATGGAAGCATCAGAGGAAACTGTCCAAAAGAGAGAGAGAGAGAGAGAGAGAGAGAGAGAGAGAGAGAGAGAGAGAGAGCAAAGTGAGGAAATGAAATGACTTAGATAATTTGGATTGCTCTAGATTTTACAATGTTGTTCATCCAATACTCATGGACAAGAGATTCTTCCTCTGATCTCTCAGAGAACTTCATTCCACCATGAAGGCTTGCGAAATCTTTTCTCCAGTCTCTTCAGCATCTCACAGAACGATTCTCTCTCTTTTCCTATCTAATAGGATATGGTATGCATAATTGAGGTGATACATTTAATTCACTTTGAAACTGGTCAGAAAAAGTTTGATAAAAATTAGCAAGAGCACTGCATTAATGATGATAGTCATATGCCTGCGGAAGATGGCAGAGTTTCAATTGTGATTCATGTTCCTTTACAGTTATCTATGAAAGAATTCTAGGAAGTTACTTGATGATTTTTGAGAAACAATAACCGAAGGGCTTCTCCCTAGCTTCTTGGAAAAATGAAAAATGTTTCTCATATAGATAATTTAATCGTATAATGATGAATTCTTTCGCCCAATTGAAGGTGTATAACTTACTGTAACCAAGTTTCATTTCAGCATATACACATATGAGATTGTGTTTGCTTCTTTCTTCATTGAAATATTTGATTTCCTGTGAGGAAAAGTGAAAAAAGTAATAATTCAGAGAAAGGAAAGAGAGAAAGTTTATGATGTACGCAATTGCAGGAGAAGGATCATGTCCATACAAGAGTTTGATTTGTTGCGTCTGTATTCCCAAAGTTAGACTGATATTTCTCTCTCTCTCTCTCTCTCTCTCTCTCTCTCTCTCTCTCTCTCTCTCTCTCTCTCTCTCAGGTGAATCGATATCGAACCAAAAGGAGAAGAAGGTGAAGAAAATATCATGTGTGATTTCGAAATTTTATTCTCTTTTTTTTCTTTAGCTAACTTATATAGCTTAAAAGTGTTGATATCGGGATCAAAAAAAGTTTTTCTCATACTTACCGTTAGCCACAAGCTAACAAATACACACACACACTCACATGTTCTTTCTTCTCTTAATCAAGTGTCCAAAAATGTTTGATAAAGTTACACAATTTGAACATTTGTATTCTTTTCTTTCTGTTGACTTATTTTGACTTATTTTACTTTGGTGAAATAACGCACTAGACCATCATTCACCTCTCTTTCCTTTTATTTCTCCCTTCCTCGCCAAATGCATTGGTAACCGATGAGCGATGAATTCTCCCATAAAGGTATGCCCCTATTTCATACCACATATACACACACATGCACACATCTCTTCTCCCTAATTCATCTACCTCTACTCTCTCTCTCTCCTTCTCTCTCTGTTCTCAGCCCAATGATTTGGATTCGATGTTCCCAGTGCGAAACACTTTCAATTCCCACTGTTTCAACCATCCTCATGAACAACCACCATTTTTAGCCTCTCTCTCTCTCTTTCTCTCTTTCTCTGTTCAGCCATCACTACCATCATACAGCTCAAGCCACTTGGATTCCACTCAAAGGAAAATGCTCGCCTGCCACTGTTGCTGTTCAACATTCATCGATCGATGCTTTTACCAAGATTGATAGCACAAGATACCGGCAAATTACGTCAACCGGAGGTCTACCGTTCGAGAATGAGTTAACCGTATGTACGATCCTCTCTCTCTCTCTCTCTCTCTCTCTCTCTCTCTCTCTCTCTCTTTCTTTCTTTCTTTCTCCTTCTTTTTCCTTGCTACTTTTCTATCATACAGAATTCAGAATTGAGCGAGAGAGAAAGAGATTGTAGTCAGAGTAACAATTCACTCAATTCACTTCGTTGAATGTTACATGGAATATCGATCGTCCAGAATAGGGGGGAAAAAGAATTGCATGAGAGAGAACGAAGCTCTTGCACCTTCACCTTATTTTTCAACTATTCTTTTCTCTTCCATACTATCTCTTCTTCTCTGTTGCCGGCTGATTATCATGTAACAAACAACAAATACCGACTAATTCATTGGGAATCCCAAGATCTCTTTTGTGCTTATATTTCACCTTTTCTATGCACCACATTTGCTGAGTAACAATGTATCGGTTTTATGCCTCTTTTCTCATTCATATTGATTCCATGAGCAACCCTCTTTTATCCAATTCGCTCGCTCTCTCTATTACCTTTTTTCCCACTTTTCCACAATTCTTTTCATCATCATGATAATTTGAGAAAAAGAGTTGAAGCAAATTTCGAAATCATCTCATCATGTTCAGCAACTTCTATCTCTTCTTCCCTACTTGTCTAACTTAAATTTTTGATTTAGAAAGATGTAGACAAACCTGATCAAAAGTAAAACTAAACTATAGTTTCCACACATTGAGGAGCAAATTTTTATTCCCTCTTCCACTGTTTCTCTTCCTGTTCTCTAATTTTATCGATCTCCATCATCATCATTCCATCGACCAGGGGTTACCTAGTCACAGCATCTATGATTATGAGTAAAAATGTATGTGTGCAAGGAGAAGAGAGAGAGAGAGAGAGAAAATGTGAACATTGTAAAAAGGAGGGAAAAAGGATGAAGTGCAAAGTAACCATCATACATATGTATGACGTGATGACAAGCTTTTCCATGATTATCATCATCATATGACTCGCACTTTCTCATAGTCACACCATTCAAGTAAAGAGAGAGAGAAAGAGAGAAAAAAGTGAGAAAACTGTACAGGTTAGCATGAAGGTGAGAAATGCTTACAGGATAAAAGGGAGAGAGAAAGAGAGAAGAATAAAGGTTAAACGAAATTTTGGTAAAGGTTTCATGTTGGACGAAAAATGAGGGAAAGAAAGTAAGAAAGAAAGAGGAAGAGAGAGAGAGAGAGCAACTGAATGGTGGGGAGAGTAGAAAAAGGGAATCCAAGTGTACAAGGAATAAGAGAGTGAGAAAAGTGTCTAACATGGTGATGGGAAAATTGACAGAATGTGGCGAAATGGATTCCCGCAAGCTAGGCGAAGAATATTGAGCAATCAGAAGAGAGAGAAAGAAAGAGAGAGATGTTAAAAGTTGGAGCGAGAGGAAGAAGGAGAAGAGAAGGTTAAAGTGTGCATCAGTATGGATGGCTGTGTGAGTTTGAACATATAACACTTATAGCTTGAGCGATGTTTTGGAATTTAAGTTTTTCACTCTCTCTCTCTCTCTCTCTCTCTCTCTCTCTCTCTC